>PVJH01007641.1:0-90749 GCA_004026705.1 Nesogale talazaci
TTGGGCATATGGGCTAATATTGGACTTATGACTTTGAACTGGACTGGATTGGGATGCTTTCTCAGTGTCCCATTCCTTTTGTATAGAAACCCTTTCCTTGTATCCATATGTGTATCTATGAAATTTGTTCCTCTAGTCTACCCGGACTGATACAATGCCTATCAGCTTGAATTGTCTTATTGTAGAGTTTAGTTCTGTAGCATCCTTCTTGTGCTTCTTTAAAACTGATCTATTCATCTTGAAGAGCAGTGTATTGAAGTCTTCTACAATTGACAATATTGTGATTTCCTGCCCCCCCCCGACTTTTTGAAGGATTCAGTTGTAGTATTTTACATGTCTCTCACTGAGTATGTATATATTTATTATGCTCACTGACTCTGGGTCTACTGATTCCTTAAATACTATATAATGCCCATACTTATCTCTTGTTATGTCTTATACTTTGAAATATATTTTTTTCAGAGATTAAAACTGCAACTCCTGCTTTATTTAGATTGCCATTAGCATGGTATACTTTCTGCCTTTCTTCATCCTCAACCTTATTTTTTTTTTTTTTAACCTGCGAGCTTGAGATATGTCTCTGGCAACAGATTGCTGAGTTTTGTTTCCTAATCCAGTCTGGTAACCTTTGTCCTTTGATGGGGCACTTCAGACCATTGACTTTCAGAGTTATTGTGGTTATCTGTGAATTCATGGTTGTCATCTTGTACCTTTTGTGATAGCCATTTTCCTCCCTTCATACTTAACAATGTATTATATATTGGGGGGGGTGGCAACTCTTTCTACGGTTAGTTGAAACAGGGTGCTTTCTTTCTACTGTTAGTTAAAAAATGTCTTGGGTATTGCTTTCATTGTTCTCACTTAAGACATCTTAGACATTACTTTCATTGCTCTGACTTCTGGATGGCATTGCAATAGGTGGTGATCTCACGCTTGTTGTGCTCTGTGGTTGTAGTCTTCTGACCAAAGTTAGTTGAAAAGCAACTTTTTGTAATGCTATGTGTGTATGTGTTTAACATAATCTCTACATTTTTCCTGATCTGGGAAAATAACAGAGGATTCTTTAGTTAGTGTTATTCTCCTTCAAGTTTGGAAGCAGCTACTCCATTCTCTCACTTTCTTCTTCGTTTCTGATGATAAATCCAAGCAAATTCTTATCTGATTACACTTATATGTGACTGAATTTTTTTCTCTTACTTCTCTTAATGATTTTTAACTTTTCCTCAAAGTTGGATCATTTGCATACTATATACCTTGGTGTGTTCCTTGGGATTCAATCTAGTGATTGTCCTGTCTGCTTCCTGGATAATTTTATGATGCTCCTTCATTAAATTGGAGAAGTTTTGTCCTAGGGATTTTTTTTTTTCACTATCTTGCCTGTTTTTTGTTTGTTTTCATTTTATTTCGCTCTGATAACCTAATTATTCGAATATTGTTTCTCTTCCTAGTATTGCACATTGTTCTCAGGTTTACTTCAGCTTCCTTGATTATCTTGTTTGATGGTCTTTCACTTTTGTTGAATTGTATTTGGTTATTTTCGAGGTAACGGATATGATTCTCTGCCTCTTCTATCCTTGTGTTAAGATCTTTTACCATTTCCTCTTCTGTTGCTGCATTTTCCCTTAGCTCTTATATTTCACTTCTGTAAATGGACAATATCTGTTCTATTTCTTTCATCATTTTTATGTAGATTCCATCATATACTATATTACACTAGGCAGCATATTGAAGATTTATTTTTCTGTAGCAGTTAAAAATTTGTCACTTCTATCTATTTATCTAGGATCAAGTCCTCCTCAGACATTGTATTTTGTTTCTCTTGGTTTCTTTCGAGGCTGGTGATGTGGATTGCTATGTGTGTCATGTTTTGGGAGAGTTGGTGCCATTCCCTGATAGTCCAGGAACACTGCAATTTCTTTTTTAAAAACGAGCAGTGGTTATTTTGAGGACTACCTGGAGTCAGCTGTGCTGCAGCTTCAAGCTGCATCTTTATGTACCTGGGAATGACTCTAACTCTAGACAGCTAGAAATATTGACTTGACTTTCTCTAGCTGAGTGTGTGGGTGATTGCTTTCAGTAAGTGTTGTTCCTGGCAGACCAATCTCATCCATCATGGGTCAGCACTTACAGGCCTTAGGGGGGAAGTAAGCAATGCATAGGACCTGTGCACAGATCAGTTGCATGCTCCAATCGTTAACAGTAGAGTCAAGCCTACCATGAACAGTAAGGGTGGCACTGGGAAGACTAGTTTCATATAGGTGCACTAGCATTCATGGGAACCTGGCCATGGAGGACACTGGGGGATACGTACTTTGTTGGTAAATTGGTGGGGAAGAGGTAGTGTCATGATCTCCCTTATAGACCATGTAAATTTTGAAAAGGAGAGTGCATACGTTTAATTAGTTGTGTTTATAACAGATCCTTTTTCAGTAGGTTGCTGTGCACTTTGAAGTCTCCTCTCTTTACTCACAATTCCAAGGTAGATATAGGCTACTACTGTTGGTTCCCGTGTGAGGTGGGGCTTCTGTTCAGAAAGTGGTCAGGATAAGGTGACTCATGTTGACTGGTTACTTTTTCAGAGAAGGGAAAATTTTCCCAGTAACCATAACATGACTAGTCCCAATTTTTGTTGCAGGCAAAGGGTCTTTCAGAAGCTAATGTGATTAGGCCTAGCAACTATTGGGAGTAAGTGATGCTATGTGTGTCTTTGTCTCCCTGGGGGCCAGCTCTCTTCTTAGAAAGCTTCAATTTTACTTGATAAATTTAAAGGAGGTTATGTGCTGCTGATGTGAAGGGAACATTTCCAGAGGTTATCGTGCTTGTGGTAAAGGACTTTAGTAGACCCACAAGAGTCTCATATCAACCTTAAATATTATGTAAGGACAGTGTCTTGTGTATGATATTTGCGTGGTCCTGTAGGGTGTCATAGAGAGGATGAAGTTCAGACCAGAGTGGATATTTGGTTACTGGTATGGCTGAGAGCACTATATTGAGTGAGATATCTTGAGATTATATACCTCTAGTTAATTAGGCCAGAGGGGAAGAGGATGGTTGGATGGCCAAGTGTGGTGAGGGAATGTGGTATATCCAGTTGCCTTCCTAAGTAACCTTTGGGCATGCAGTATAGCAAGTCTTTTCTCAGTAAAAGGCTTATTTTCTCTGAATTGCTGTTGTGTGGTCTTTTAATAGTCTTTTAAAGATTACTTGTCAAGGCCAAAACTTTCAAAAGTTTCTGGCCAAGGATTCTGCTTCTGTTGTCTGTTCCTGATTTTTTTTATGTAAAAGATATGTTAATGAACCAGGTTTGTGATGACTTACACTCAAAATTATACAAAAGAATACAGCCTCAGCATCAAACATTTTCTTGTTTTTGTTTGTTTATTTTAAGGGGGTTATAGGATGACCTGGTAAAAGGACTATGCCACACTATTCCCCAGGAAAGGGGGATTAGTGTGGCCAAGTGGGTTTGACACCCACTGGGTGTCTCTGAGTTATCCCAGCTGCCCTCCTTTTTCACTCCTCATTCTCCACACAGCTGTGTAGGCTGTGCTCTAGGGATCTTTGTTCTGTCATGGTTAGTTATCCTAGATAAATAACTGATGGGAGTTGCAGTGTAAGCATTTGAGGAAGTTTTTTGAAGATCTTTATGAACCTGGCATGATGACCTCATTTGGATCACAGTCTGGGGAAATTACTGGATACTTTGGGTCTCAGATCATAGGCTCAGGAAGGGCTGGTAGACATCATCCTACTGGACCTGGTGATATATTAACACAGCCGATCAGAAGACAAGATGAACTTAGCAAGACTCAGGGAACCCTCAAATAAACTCTGTGGTTGAAAATTCACCTGGGAAGGCATGAACCATAGGCCCTAGTACACTGAAATTCTATTTTTAGCATCGTGTCTTCCAATATTGGCCTGTTTGCCTGTTAATATTCTGATTTAACAACAGGACAACCAGGCAGGTGATTCTATGAGGGCATGAACTTTGAGTTTTTCTTTAATTTGACTAAGGATTCCTGGTGGCATTCTGCATTACACATTGAGCTGTTAACTGCAAAATCAGCTGCTCTTCAGGAAAATTATAAGATTTATAGTCTTAGAAATCTGGAGGCAGTTTGAATTTCCATTTATATAGATTATTGTTTTTGTGTTATGTGCTGGAAAGAGTATCACTTATATTCAATATCCTAACTTTCACAGTACAGCATCTATGCTGATATATTTTATTGCTGATGCCTGATTTACCTTGGATGAAAGCAGAGAATTACCTTTATTTTATTGACTATAGAACTTCATATGCATGTGTAGATTATAAGAAATTATTGATCCTATTGTGAAACTTTGAAACACTTTATTGTCCCCATATGTTACCCAGACATCAACCATAAGACTTATTCATATAGAATAAGAGCATACTGTAGGGCATAAAATCAGGAAATATTATGCCAAGGTGTGTTCTTTCACTAGACTTGTTCAATCTAGATATAAAGAAAATAGTCTAAGAAAGGGATATATGATAAGGAGTTTGACAAAAGGATCAGAGGAATGCTTATTGACAACCTGAAATATGTAAATGGAATTCCCTTGTCATGAAGAAGACATGGCAGACCTTTCATAATGACCACCAAAGATTCTAGCCTTCATTGTGCATTACACCTAAATATCATAAGTACAAATATCTTTACAACTGAAAAAAAACCTCATAATACATGGAGAAAATATTGACATTGTCAAGGATTTTATATTTATTGGGATTGGCAATCAAATAAATAGTAGTGCAGAAATCAAGAAGTTAATGTATTTACATTGGGGAAATATATTCTGCAAAAGACCTTTCTCTTTTTAATGGATCAGAAAGAAAAGATGTCACTTGAGGAAGAAGGTACAACTAGACCAAACCAAAATATTTTCAATTGATTCATATGCATAAAAAGTTAGAAAAAATAAGGAAAACTGAAGGAAAATGGATGTGTTTGAATTATGGAGGATCCCAAGTGGCTCAGTGGTTCCACATTGGGCTGATAATTGTAAGATTGGCTGTTCAAAACCAAGTCACTCAGTGGGAGAAATGCTAAGTTTTTTACCCCAGTAAAGAGTTGCAGTCTTTACTGAGGCAGTAACTCAAAGAGGCAGTTCTATCTTGCCCTAGAGGGTTCCTATGAGCTGGCTTATATCAGTGGCAATGACATTGGCTTTTTTTAAACTATGGTATCGGCAAAGGATATTGAATGTATTACTGTGTGCCAGAGAATGAATACAGTTCTTGGAAAATGTACCTACAGAATACTTTTTGGAAATAAGGATGGCAAGGTTCATCTCATGTCTTTTGCACACATCATCAGAATGAAGCAGTCCCTGGATAAGAACCATGGTTGGTGAAGCAGACTGTCAACCGAAAGAGGAAGACCCTACACAGCATGGAATGGCACAGTGACTGCAACGTGGGTTGAAGCATAACCATGGTTGTGAAGATGGCTTAGGATTGAAAAGTGTTTCATTGAGCTGCTGCCCACTCAACGGAACCTAAAAATAATTGCTTGATGTTTATGCTGATGCAATGGTTATATATTGGATTCCTAGGCAAGACATTGTCAATTCAAAATCACCTACACCTATCTCAAAATCTGCTTTTCAAAATTTGCAACGTTGGAAATATTTTGGAAACACTTTACCCTTGAGGGAGCCAAAACCTTAGAATCATATCCTGGTCAAGTAATGACACATGGTAGTAAATCCAGAAAACATAATAATAAGGCCTATTGTCTGGCTAATGAATTCATTGCACTAAGTCTAGGTATTTTACATCTTCTATCCTTGTTGAAAATGTGATTTCAGAAATTAAAGTTAATAAAGTTTGTGGCAGTCATGTGCTTATGTTAATTTTATGATTGAAATGTAGGGGTGGAGTCTAGCTGGTTAATCTGCAGATAGCCATTGAGTAGCCAATGAGGACTCTATGTGGCCATGGCTTTTTCCTGAGACTTCTGGGAATTCTCGCAATAGTTCCCTCATGAAGATGGGAAGCTATCTTCCCTGGTTGTTGGGAGTTAGTTTCAGAGGTGATGAGTCATGGAAAAGACAAGATGGCAGTATCCAAGAAACTGAAGGAGCTGACAGAGAGACCACACAACTTTGCCCTGATGGAGCCAGACCTCCGAACCTGGAGCGGCATGCTGTTGATGGACCCTGAACCCTGGAAGCGAGGGGCCATGGGGAGACCCCTGCCAGTGCCAGAATTCTGCACCCACTGACCTGTGACTTCGTGAGTCAGAAGGAGACTTTGTAGATTGATTTTGGGCATACGGGTTACTATCGGACTTATGACTTTGTACTGGACTGGATTGGAATGCCTTCTTTGTGTCACATTCCTTTTGAATATAAACCCTTTCCTTATACCTATATGCATGTCTTTGAAATTTGTTCCTCTAGTCTACCCGGACTACCACATTATGGTACCTCAGGAATGGGGTTCTAGAGGAACAAATAATAAAGATGGAAAGCAGATATATGTTTGACTTGTGCCTCGTGGTATTGCTACTTCTTTGGCTAGCCAGAAGTCAGATATGTCCGTGCAATTTACTGAGTTATTTTCTGGAATTAATGTGGGAAGTTAAAGTTTGATTACTTTGTATGGATGCTATCTTTGGTTATTCCTTTATAAAATGGGGATTCTGCTAAAGGAGAATGGTTAAAAAGCTCAGAATGCCTGACTGGACGCAGGTTTCTGTTTTGATGCCTTCAGAGACCTAACAATGTTTCTGTGTAAACAGTAGTTTAGATAAGGATATAGAAAAGCTTAATAAGTATTGACCTTGACTGTTTTAAGAATTAAGTTTGATTTCTGACTATGCTGTTTATATTGATTTTTATGCCTGTAATTGTAAATATAAGGATGCATGGAAATTTTTTTTGGAAAGTCTGGAAAGAGTTTGCAAATCCAGTTACCTCAAGCCAAGCATTGACCTCTAGAGGGTTAGGACTTAGTGTCAAAGACATCTCTGAAGTGATTAACCCCACCTTGAGCTTAAATGGGGTTAGGCTACACCTGGAAAGACTTCTCTGAAGAAAGTAGCCCCACACAATCTTTCAGAGTACTCAGGATACTTCTAGTCTGAGAGAAGGTCAGACTGACCTATAAAGAAGGATAGAGTCAATTTCCTTGGAAAATTCTGACTAGTGATTATTTTCAGAAGCGAAGGAATCTGGAACCATGAAGATAACTCCTCTCTGGGTCTGAATGTTAAAGGAAACTTGTGCCAGGCTGAAATGCTTGTTAGGTGACCAGCCAGATTTACTGCTTGGCAGTGAAAGCAGGAGAAATATGGCAATAAAGAGCCGGGTTGACTTTGGCCACTGATACCTGGGGACTTGGATCACAGGAAATAGAGGAGATGAGGGCGGGTTGACTGGTCGGAAGTTCATGACCTAGCATGAGAGAGCTAGGCATGTTGAGAATTTGTTGGGACCTTGGTCTAAAGAGAATGCGACCAATGGACACTGTGGTGAGGCTAAGTGGAAAAGCACACATTGAGTTGACCAGAACCCAACCAGAGAAAGAGAAGCGATTTAAGTCTGTGAACTGGTGCATATTGTTGATTACTTTATGGATGGCCTGTCCTGATTTGACTTTGCTAACGGACGCACACTTCACAAGTTTCCAACTGTAATGAAAATTCTTCATGTTAAAAGATATGATTTTTCCTTAGAGCACTGGGTTAGTGTAAGTGGGCAATATGGAAATTAGATACCCAAAATGGGGGAATGAAGGCATGAAGTGGTTGGCTTGCAAAGTTACAGGTGGTGGAATATATATTCAAAGGATTATAGGATCAAGGTGTAAATATTTTGTAACTACAATTGTAAGGCACAGGCTATCTTTTGTTTTGTTCACTTATAGAATGTTATTTTTAAATGATGGTGACACATGTTGAATTGTATGCATTTTAGTTTTATACTGTTAGGTATAGCTTTGATTTTATTGTTTACTTGAAGGTTATGTATGGTTACAGAGTTATGCAAAAGTATAAAATTAATAAGGGGTGGTCTGTGGCAGTCATGTGCTTATGTTAATTTTATGATTGAAATGTAGGGGTGGAGTCTAGCTGGTTAGTCTGGAGATAGCCATTGAGTAGCCCATGAGGCCTCTATATGGCCATGGCTTTTTCCTGAGACTTCTGGGAAATCTCGTGATATTTCCCTCATGAAGATGAGAAGCTATCTACCCTGGTTGTTGAGAGTTAGTTTCAGAGGTGATGAGTCACAGAAAAGACAAGATGGCAGCATCAAAGAAGCTGGAGGAGCCGGCAGAGAGACCACACGACTTTGCCCTGATGGAGCCAGACCTCTGAACCTGGAGCGGCATGCTGTTGATGGACCCTGAGCCCTGGAAGGGAGGAGCCATGGGGATACCCCTGCCAGCGCCAGAATTCTGCACCCACTGACGTGTGACTTCATGAGTCAGAAGGAGACTTTGTAGACTGATTTTGGGCATATGGGTTAATATCGAACTTATGACTTTGTACTGGACTGGATTGGGATGCCTTCTTAGTGTCACATTCCTTTTGTATGTAAACCCTTTCCTTATACCTATATGTGTGTCTTCGAAATTTGTTCCTCTAGTCTTCCCGGAGTAACACAAAGTCAAATAAAGTATATTCTCCTATGCATGTGCTTTGTAATACGATTTTAAACTTCTTTATGTTTACTGTATTACCGACAAAATGTAATATACTAAATCACACTTTTTAATATTATTCTTAAAAGGAATTGAAAGTATGACTAAAAACAGATTAGCACATTTAATGGTGCAAGAAAAAATATGCAAATATTTTCTCATATTGGAAAATCCTGTGCATAGGTATTGCAATCCTAAACTGGACATTTGAAAATTTATAAATTTATTTTAATTTAAGTAATAAAATTAAACTGATAGTATAGTCATTACCTTTTTTAAGCAACTTTTTAATTTATACTTTCATATTTCATAAAATTTGAAAGGCACTAGAAATAAATGCAGTTGAATGAAGAAATAGTATCAGAGGCTAAATTGTAAGAATCAGTTTTCTATGAATCAGAAAGAATCAGAAGTCTATGATGACAGTGGGAGCCCCAGATACATTTGTAGTTTCCACAAAGGAAATAAGCCTGCAGTGAGAGGCAGGGGAAGAAATTATTTACTTAACATACTATATTAAGAAAAAAACTGCTTATTGGAGAGATTACTACAGAATATTAGATTGATAAACCTTACTTGAATGGCTAGGACCCTGCAATGTACATTAGGTCTGATTTTTTTTTTACATTTTCTGTACATTTTGTTTGTACATATTGGAATTTATCTCTATGTGTTATGTAATTGGTGATCACCCTCGTACTTTTTTTTCTTCCTGTTGTCAGCATATGAAACCCTGGACTGATATACCTAGAGGGACAACAAGTAGAATAATGATTTCAGGGGAGGGGGTACAGTGGCAGAGGGATGGGGGAGGAAGTTCAGGGAAAAAAAGAATGAATTGAATCTGATTGTGGTAGCAAATTGCACAATATTGCGTGATGTGGTTGAAGAGTGAAATGATATGATATCTGTCTTAACTCACAATAAAATGATTTTATAAAAAGAAAAGGGCAAGTGGCATTTTATTAACAGGCCTTTTATCTTAAGGTGAAAAAAACAAGACACACTTTTATATTAGGTATGCAAAAATATTTTGTAATCTGATATTTGAACAAAGCTTTTTGATCATTATCATTTAGCTTGACTTGAAGTTCAAGACCTACTAGAAGGTGTCAAAATATGCCAACAGTCTAATCCTTAATATTTAGGAGTATCTGACAGATAAAATAACTTGATTAAAAAAACAAACAACTGAATTGGCCACCAAGTGGAACATTTGCACTTCAGACCTTCAATTGTCTGGCAAAACTTATTTTTCTTAAGCCTAGGGACTGTAACATCATCCTGGAATTTAAACTTAGCATAACTGGTCTATTTAAACTATGGTAATTGGTAAATGTTAAAAATTAATAAGTCCCACCTTCCCTTAAACTGGTTGTTAAATATTTACACCACAGTATTAAATGTGTTTCACTTGGGCTTCACTTAGGATGTGAATAATATTAAATATTTCAGAAAGAATTAAATACAGAGATTGATGCACAGGTGATGAAAAGTAGAATTGGGAATGCCGTGTCAGATAAGAGATTAATAATAGGAAAGTCCTATCACCCTGGGGGGTAAAGAAGCACAATGAAAAGGAGGTGGAGAAAAGGGTTACAGCTAGGCTTTCCTGGAAGAAGCTGGAACCACAGCGGTGAATATGCTTGTTATTAGATGCTGAAAATACATTAATAGATACAGGCACAGACATTGTTATGTGTGATACTTCTTAAGACACAGAGAAGAAACAATACCCCTTTTCTCTATCTCTTCTGCTGTACATTCTCAAGCCATTTGTCTCTATCGAGCTTGAAGCATTTATCCTATAAAATCCAGCCTGTCACTGTCAGATACAGCTTTCCTCAGACCAATAAAGAAGACAACGAGTAAACAAAATAACCGACACAAATTCACCGCCAGCAAATTTATTCTGAGTCATAGATAACCACATAGGTCAGAGGACAAATGCCTTTTTGGGTTTCAGAGTCACAATATATCCACAGGTGAGGTCAGCCTCATTTTTCTCCCTGAAAGCACCTGGTGGGTTCAAACACCTGAGTTTATGGTTAACATCTCAGTGCTTAATCCTTTAGGCCACCAGTGTTCTTTAGACAAGTTCACTGTCATCATGTTATTCCAATGCATAATGGCCCAATAGGACAGGTAGAACTGTCCCTGTGGTTTTCTGAAACTAAACTTGTTTACAGGAGTAGAAAGTCAATCTTTTTCCTCAGCAGTTTGACCTTAGCCCAATGAATAACAAATGCACCACCAGAGAACCTTTAGATTATTAAGCATGAGAAAATTAGGGGCTAATCAAGAGGTAAAGGGTTCCACAGTAGTAGAGTAATATAAAGTAAACAATTAGCAGAACAAATGGATTTGGGATGGAAAGCTGTTGTAGAAATAGTTTTAATGGAAACACATCTTTATAGCACATAGACTTGTTTTCCCCAAAGGCTAGTATGGTCTTTGAAGACTCAAATTATCATGAGAAGTTCACAAGCAGATTCAAGATCATGTAGATACAGTGAATTGTTGCTGTAAGTTTTGACTGGTTAGGTTTTGAAATTTAGTATCTCTAGCAAAAAGAAATTTACAAATGATTTAAATAGTAACTTTACCTGACCTCTGAGAGTGTACTTTATTGTGGAAATACCTGAAATAAATATTAATTGCTATAAATGAAGAGAACCAAAGAGAGTCTGTGCTTTGCTATTTCTTAGGGCAATAAACACCAGATGGCTGGGACTAAACATTGACTCGTGGGTGCTCGATGTGACATCTTGGAACAGGAAACCAAGGAGCCGTGTCTCTCGAAGACAGAGGAGGCTGAGCACGTCCAGAAGAGAGAAGGATCAGCCTCCCTAAGGGACCTCTTACGACGCATTTGCACCGAGTGTCGCATTCAAGGCATCAGGGTTAAAGTAGCTTTTTAGTTGAAGAGGAAAAAAGAAAAAAGAAGAACAATATACATGACAAACTTAAAAACAGACGGGAACATGGCTGATAAACAATATTTAATGTATCTCAAGAAATTATTTCGTTCGGTTTTCTGCACAAACAAATGAAGATTCACTTCTAGTTTACCACTAAAGATTGTCTTAGAATGGCAATCAGCATCTAGATGGTGCAAATGGCCACGGATACAAAGGTAAAGTGCATGGACTTACCTGGCGTTGCATGTGAAACATAGACCTGATGCTGTATATTAAAATGAGAAAGACAAATAAAAATCAGCTATGAAAAATCACATAGAAAACGGTGATCTTCAGACATATAAGGGACTACCATGATGCCTGTGATGATAGATGTAACCAAGAAAAGAACCCTACAGAAAAGAACCAAGAAATCAAGTGAAATAGATAGAGATAACAATCCTGGATCCTTGAAACGCAAATAGAAGGTTCATTCATTAAATCTGCCACTAAAGAGAAAGAGAATGAGTGAAACCAGTAAGTGATGAGATTTCCATTGTCACCTTTCCAGCCATCCTAGAAAAGTATTACTGGCCAACTTACGGCAAGTGAACAGAATTCCTTGGTGAGGACCATAAGTAGATAAATTCACAAAATCCCAAAAGAAGATAAGGATGACTTGTAGATTAACTTTGTAGAGTAGCACATGAATTAGATCTAAGGATGGAATGGGCAGGTGAGAGCCCAAGATATTCAGGTGACCACAAAGCATGGGTAGATCCAGAGACAGGGACAGAACCATTCAAGGGAAGCTAGAATTAATCACTTGAGTAGGTAGCTGTGGTGGAGTGGAAGATGCTTGGAGTGATGGCAACACAACCAAACTCAACAGACATTCCACTTTACATTTGATCGGGGCCAGTCTTGATTTTCAGCTAAATTCTATGGAAAATGGCTGCATGCACATGCCCAAGAACAGGAGATCATTCTTCTCACGTCTATGCATACCTATTTGAGGACTAGAGTTGAATCATCCTTATTCTGCTTGATAAAATTCAGGGTACACTCCTAAATTGAGGAAACTTACAACTGCCTGTCTCCATCTTTAGGGCAGGTGCTACTGCTTTGTCAGAAATGCAGCAAAATGTTAGTACCTTCCTTCACTTCCCCTCAGAAGTCATCTTCCTGGAAAAAAATCATCACGTCCCCTCTATCAGAACAATGATTAGAGTTGTGATGCCACACTCCCTCATTCCTCCTCCCCACAGCACTGCTAAAATTTGCACGAGCGTTCTCATGCCGCCTGTTTTCAAGACCACTTTTCCCTGTTTCACTGCTCCCTCCCCCTTCCACTTTCACTCTTCACTCATGAAATCCCCTTTCAAAAGAAATTTATATCAAGAGAGGGAAGCCCCCAACCACATAAGCCGGCCCATTTGGGGGCTCACATTTTTGAATCAGGTGATTATCTGGAAACACTCTTTGATTCCAGGAGTGTAAAGAGTCAGTGAATCAGGAGGCAGGATGGTGAAACAGGAAGGAGGCTGGAGGAGGCTGTATCCAAAGGTAGCAAGTAATCTGGCCAAGCCATATCCCAAGTCCTTCAAATCCAGACACAAGGTCTAGATCAGCATGAAGAAAGAGAGTTGTCCATAGTGACTGTTTATCTATATGGCCTAGGCCCAATGGTAGGATTCCTTCAGTTTACACAGGTTCAGCACATATGATACCACATTTTAAAAATTCTTTATCTGGAGTTAATACATATATCACATCACTCCATAGTTCAAGCACATCAAACAGTATTGTACAATTGCTGCCACGATCAGTTCCCAAACATTTTTTTCCTGCCTGGACTCTTTGACATGGACTCCCCCCTCTTAGCACTGCCTCTGTACCCTGACACACTAGAACACTTTTTCTACTTGATGCCCCTGTAGGTTCATCAACCCTGGGTTCTATATCCCTGAAAAATAGAAAAAAAAAGCACATAAAACATCTTCACGAGGGTGACCCCCAATGCCATAATACCTCTAGGATAAACTCTAATATCAACAAACAAAACAAAACTCCAGAAAATGTTGAAAATCAGATCAGTTCCAGCATACATCAGATGAGGTGTCAACTGACAGTGTTTTAACTCTTTAAGTCAGGTTTATTGCTCTGATCTGCTATTTTCAGCTCTGCTACACATTCTGTTTAGTATTTACTTTCCTTCCATCCCTCAAATATGGATCAAGGAAGATCACCCAAGATTTATTTCCTATGTAGATCCCATAAAGGTATCTTGGGCTCCCACTATCATCCATAGCTTCTGCAAATGGGATTCTCACAAATTAGCCTCTTACACTACTCTCCTCTTTGATTTCAAATTATATGATTTACTATCTTTTGGTGAGTGATCATGGTGTGCTTTTTCCTAACTTTTTGTTGAGTCCAGTTTTTAAAACAGTGCTTGTAATGACAATTCTTTCTAAGGAGGGTGGTGGGGCAGCCACCAAATGTGGAATTCATAAGGTCATAGACCTTGCTCTTTTTTATGAATCTTATATGCAACACTGTAGTCTAAGCAGTCATACTAATGTTCACTGTCTCGCGTCTCAGCCCCGGTGGCCTAAGTGGTTGAGTTGGGGACTGCAGCCCACAAGCTTGGTGATTCAAATCCAGCAGCTGCTCTCCAGGAGCAAGGCTGAGTAGCTCCCACGACCACCAGAGGGCAGTGATGCCCAAAAAACAAAACTAAACTAAACTAATGTTCACTGTCTGTAGGTCTGAAAAATGAGATGAAATGATGCTTCTAATATTTATTAGTTCATTTCATAAAGCTCATTATACTTTGGTGAAATACTCTAATTCTATCCCTTGTATTTTTCACTTCATTGAACAAACATATAAGGAAAAGTGAAAAAGTGCCACACAATCAGAAAATGATGCTCTGTGATTCCTTCTGGTTTTATGGTGTTGTTTGTATCAGTTTGGACCTACTAACCACCCTTTGCACAACAGAAAGAAGCACTGCATAGTCCGCTCCTCTCTTATGCTCAAGGTTATCCTTGCAGCCACTGTAGCAGTACATCCCCTTGAAGGCCTTTCTCTTTTTTGGTGCCCTTCCATGTTGCCACACATGATGCCCTTCTTCAGGCATGGTCTTTCCAAATAGTATGCCAAAAGTATGTAAGACAATCTTGCCATCTTTGCCTGGATGGGGCACTCTGGCCATGTTTCTTCTAAGGCAGTCTGTTTTGTCTGTTTGACTGTCCATTGTATTTTCAATATTATTTCTTCAGCACTGAAATTCACACGCATCAATCGTTCCTCAGCTTTGCATTATGTCTTAAATTCCCATGAGATGTTATGACTCATTATGCAATTTCTGAACATATTCAGAGAGTTGAAAGTATTGTCATAACAATTGCTGTAAATTCAGCAGAAGCTGAATGTGGTTTATCAAAATGAACATAACATGTTCAGAAAAGACAACCAGCCTGTGTCTAATATATCAAATGCAATAACTATTGTCTAATTGCCTAAAGTCTAAATAGCTAGAATTTTACTTCTAGAATGATAAGAGGTTAATGATAAATCATACATGAAGTGATGCTTAGATAAAAGTTAAGAATATTGCAAATGAGGATAATAATCAAGAAGCAAAATGAAAATATAAGTTTCATTTTTAATAGGTATTATTTAATATTTTTTCATTAACATTTTAAACTCATACCATAATCTCTTTTATTATGTTTTTAAAGTATTAACTGTATGAAATAATAAACTACATTTCAGAATATCTTCTTTTATACTTAATGCAATCACTAAGGTTGTTGAATTGTTTGACTCCCACGACAGCATAGGACATACCCCTAAAGAGACATGACCAGGCTTTGACCTGCATTAGTGGTCCATAGCTTCTCACAGCACTCTATCATGGAGTTGTTTGCATTAAGTTACCTCACATCCTAGAGGAATTAAGTTACCTCACATCCTAGAGGATCCATCAACTATCAAACTACTGAGAATTTTAGCCCAATCAAATTGACACCAAACCTAACTATCCTGGTGCACATCCTAGCAGGTAATGAGGTTGCTTCCTAAATCATGTCTCTCTGACTAACTGGCAAAAGTGCCATATCCCCAGCAAAACCACTAGCATTTTAACAATTACCATCTTGATGTCTGATAGCAATAAGGAGGAGAATCTAATGCTCTGATCTAATACACATCCAGCTGCTGAGTTACCTGTTTCCAGACCCAAATAATTTTTGAGGGTAATTTTTTTTTGAAACCCTTTGACACTCCACTCTCTGCTAAGACACCTTACCACAAATTCACATCAGGTGTTCCTAATCCATTTAGGTAGTCACTCCTTTCAGTGGCTGTGAGACATTTTGTCTCTACAGAATGATCTCCATAGAACGTGCTCATTGCCAGTACCAAGCTATAAAATCTGAAAACAAACTCACTTCTATTAGGTATAGTTTCTGCTGAACCTGTGTGAACTGGCTAAATTTCCTTACTGGACCGATGTTATATGTACAAATAGACACCACAGAGAACTACCTGGCCTTCTTCCTGCCTACCTAGAACCTGAATCTGGTTTCCTAGGACTTTGGCCAATGGATTGTCATGTTATTTGCTAACCTTGGATTCATTTCATCTGTTTCCATTAGCCTACCTCCTGGATAATTATCCTACTTTCTGGTTCATTGACCTTGGCAGTTGTATGAGTCAAGAAGGGCCTTCAACTAAACATCAACACAACAACAACAGAAACTAAAATAAGCATAAAATAAATATCAATTGCATATATAATGGGACAGGTTTATTGTACCAACCTGGCCAATAGGAACATGTGGTATTGATCAGGTCGCTGTTTGATTGGAAGATAAATGGCTCTGCAAGGTCCACACCTCTCTCTCATGCTCTCTGGTGTTCAGAGGATGTTGGAGCATGTGTGTTTCTGCTGTGGCTAGTTCTCAGCCTCAACCTGTGAGCTACACTACCTATGGGTCAGACAAACCCATGGATCATGTCACTATAGCTTGAGGCTTCTTTGAGACCAGCTTCACCATGCTGCTGGTATATACATTGATTGAGTGTGATCCTGCTCTATCCTGTCACATTGCATTATTTAAGTTCCATATCCAGGCCAGCTTCACTAAGCACTCACATTAATAATGCTAGGGATCCACCTGCTGCTTGCTGCCTGGGGACAGACTCTGCTTGCCTTGTCCCAGGAAGGACTCTGGTGTTTGCTTCCTTGACCTTGGACCTGGAAAGCCAAGGGACTTGTAGAACTTCTGGGGTGATAGGTAGGTTTGTTGTGTGACCATGGCCAATGAACTCATGTGAGTTCATTTGAAGGGCAGAGATATAAATGGTTCAATGATCCCTACCTTTTCTGTCTTGCTTGGATCTCTGGACCAGCCAGCTGCCTTTTTTGTCCTATACGATGATTTCCGAGTTACACTACCCATGGGACACCTAATCGTGGACTGTGTCACTGTGAGTTGAGGTTTCTTCAATCCCTGCTTCGACACGCTCCTGGAATATACATCTCTTGACCTGGGGACTGTAGGACCCTGTCATCTGGCTGACTGTTGGTGACCTGCCTTGCTGTTTGCTGCCTGTGGCCGGGATAGCCTGAATTGCTCTATGGAGGACTACTCAGTGGCCCTCAAGACTCGAAGGACTGCCAGTGTATTAGCTGTATCATACAAATGAGTTGTACTGAGCCATTTGCACTGCTTTATAGATTAGTTAACTGTTTATGTCTTATGTTAGATATCTTTCTATCTATATAAATATAAAGAATTGTTAGTGTCCTGGTTTTGTTTCTCTAAAGAACCTTGTCTAACACATCTAGTATATTAGGTGTTCCACAAAATGAGTTGAAATGAACCTTCTGTACTGCTGTGTGGATTAATTAGCTGTTATATTTCTCCTCCTCCTCCTTCTCTCTCTCTCTCTCTCTCTGTATGTGTATATATATATATATATATATATATATATATATAATTATAAATGTCCTAGTTTCATTTCTCTAGAGAATCCTACCTAACACATACAAATTAATGGTTAAATGAATACCATGGAAAAAAGATAATAAGAATAATCATATAGAGAAATGGGATTAGACAGCTCAAACAAATGAGCAAAGCAAAGGTGGAGAAAACTTTTCTCATGGAGAAATTGTAATGCACTGCTTGATAAGATAGCCAAGAAATTTAAATATAGGATCAATGAAAATATTAATAAGTACAGAAAGAAAACTCAGGAAAAATTCCGCAGAAAAATAGTACAAGAAGAAAACAAAATAAATCAAATCTATTCAAAAGCAGCTAGGGAGGCAGAAGTTAACCAAAAGTATATCTGAAATAGTAAAGTCAATAACACTGCATAGAAATAGAATTGAGTCAGTGTCCAAAAGAAGCCGTGAAGTAGAGGAAAAATTCCCGAATACTAGTATGCTTGAGGAGCAATCAGATAACAATAATGAAAAAGTCAGTCATGTAGTACACCACAAAGAGAAAGAATTTATATTTAATTAGAATGATTGAAGATTTCTTTTAAAGAAAACATCCCTAATATCATGAAAGTCAAGAATAGTTTAATCCAAGTACCTTAGCCAAACACATATAAAATTCAGTCCCCAAAGCATATCATCTTCAAACGTTTTAAGCAAAGACAAAAACAGACTTCTGAGACCGGTTCATGAATTAAGAAACATCATCTGCAAAAAGCACAATAAGACTAATGTGGATTTCTTAGCTGAAGTCATGCAAGGAAGAACACAGTAAAAAACATATATAAAACCCTGAAAGAAAATCATTGCCCCACAATGGTTAATGTCTATAAAAACAACTTTTCAAAAATAAAAAAACCTGCTTTTCAAATAAAATTGTGACTCTGCAATAAACCCTAATACACAGAAAATTTAAAAATCAGAATACCTTATCAAATTTTTAAGAGAGCTTCCAAATATCCAATAACATCAGACAATAACTCAATAGAAAAACATGCAATAGCATCACAGAGATTCCAACACAGATAAAGAATTCTCAAAAATGAAAGAAAGAAGCAAAACTGACGACTGGATATCAGAGATGTTAGACTGTAAACAAAATGACAACTTCTACATAAAAATGGGGACCTGTGTTGTGCTAAAACAATCATTTAAAAAAAGTATAGAGAAATTTTATTTTGAACTGTGAAGAATATTACATTCCAGAAATAAAAACTAAATCAAGAATCCCAAATAATAATCCACTTAATTAGTCATTTATTTACATATGAGTACAATGTAAACCATAACTTGCCCAAGGCATTTGAATTGTCATACAATAAATAATCAATAACAAAGCACACTTTAGTAAGTCTAAACTGATTGTTTGGAGACAAGCCTTTAAGACTCCAGATGTAAAAAAACAAAACAAAACAATTTTTTTTTATTTTTGAAAAAGATTCCAGATGTTATTTTATCTCATAACCGAGCATAATTTAAATTCTTCACCACATTTTGTTGTAGCACCCATGTTTTCTGTGTCCCATTCCTAAGGGCGAGTATTGAGATATACTGTAAAAACTGATAATTCTTAAATTGCAGATAGGATTTAAGTGTGAGCCCCAAACCCATTCCAGGTTATATGCTTCTTCTCCTGCTTCTTTTGTTCTCTTTTACTTTGCTCTAACTTGGGAGTTCATACTTATGTCATGCCATAGTTCCATCACATCAAGCAGAATTATGCAATTGCTTCCATAATCAGTATTTTTTTTTTGCATCACTGCCCTGGTGGGAGTAAGAAGCCTAGCCTTGCTCCTGGAGAGCTGCTGCTGGATTGAACTGCCAACCCTGTGGGCTGCAGTGCCACACACAACCATTACGCCACCAGGGCTCATCCCATAGTCAGTATTTTAACCATGATTACAAGATACAACAAATTATTTTAAATTTAGAAATTAGTTAAATTTCAGAGCAATCACAAATAAAATTAATACAGTCCTCATTAAAACAAAGATGAGCAAGACAAAAAAATCCTCATTAAACTAAAAAATCAATGAGGAATCAGTGAAGAAACTAGCAACAGAAGAACACTGGATATTAAACAGAACAAAGAAACTGTTACCATCACCACCACAGCAACAAAAACCATAGCAGCCAGGCACAGTTAAATTGGTACTGATCAACAACCACACTGAATATAACTGTATTAAATGCAACAGTTAGTGGTACTTTCTTTGCTGCCACCATCTTTCAAATGCATTGATTCTTCTTTGATCAAATGCAAAACTTCTTTGACTTTGGGAAAGGTGTACTTTAGACCTTCAAATAACATGCTTACTTTTCAATATTTTGAAGAGGTCTGTGCAGTCAGTTCAATGCCTTATTTAATTTCCTGAATGCTACTTCTACTAACATTGGAGGTGGATCCAAGCAAGACAAAATCCTTGATAGCCTCAGTCTTTGTCCCTCTCATCATGATACTACTTATCAGTCCAGTTGTGGGGATTGGAATTTTATTTACATTAAGTATAATCCATACTGAACACTACAATTGTTCATCATCAAGTGCTTCAAGACCTCCATACATTCAGCAGACAAGATGATTTTATTTGCATATCACAGGTGGTTAGAGGAAGAAGAAGGCCCTGAGGATGATGAATTGACACAGTGGCTGGAAAAAGTGCTCGTACCTTAGGTACAGTTGTGGGGACACACAATTACTGGTCAGTGATTCGTCCGGTTGTGCATAGGCTCACTATGGCTTTGAGCTGATGAGATACCACCAGACAACAGCAACAGATGGTTAAATCTTCCTCTTGTCCCATTCTGTTTCATGCAATACAGCTTCTTTATTTGCTCAGCATGCAGATTAAATAAATATAGTGAAGGGTAAACACCTTTCTTAAAAGCAATATTATAGATATTGCAAAGTAGTATTTTTTTTCTTAGCAACAACAAAAATGGCTGCAGTAGTACATTGACAGAGAAATGCCAGAAGTTCAGGCCATCTTCAGAAGAGGACATGGAACAAGGGTTCTCTACTTGATCTTGACTCACTACAGAGAATGACATAAAGTTATTTACTTGTGTTTTCTTGACTATGCAAAGATATTTGACTTTATGGGCCATAATAAACTGTGGGTAACTTTAAGAATGAGAAATCAAGATATGACATTGTATTCCCTCAGAACTTTTAAATGAATCAAGAGAAAGTTGCGCTAATAGAACAAAGGGACACCGCATGGTTTAAAACCAGAAAGGTGTGTGTCAGGATTGTATCCTCTCCCCATACTTGTTCAATCAGCATGCAGAGAAAATTTTCAGAAAAAAAAGCTAGATTATATGAAGAAGGGGATAGCATCAGGATTGGAGAAATGCGTATTCGGCACCCGAGGTATGCAGATAGCACAAGGTTACTTGCTGAAAGTGTGGAGGAATTGAAAAACTTGATAATGAAGATCCATGATCGTAGTCTACAATATGGATTACATCTTAATGCAAGGAAGACCAGAAGCCTCACAACTAGACGAATAGAATGCGTCATAATAAGTGGAGAATGGTTGAAGCTGTCAAGGATTTTGCTTGCTTGGATGAAGAATCAATGGTCACGGAAGCAGCAGTCATGCGAACAAAAGATCTATTGCAATAAGTAAGTCTGCTGCAGTAGACATCTTCAGACTATTGAAAAGCAATTACGTTACTTTGGGGACTAGGGTGTTTCTGACCACACCATGGTATTTTCCATTCCTTTCATATATGGATGAGCAAGCTGTCCATTTGAAAAGGAAGATGAACAAAATTGATGAATTTGGATTGTAATACTAGAGAAGAATGAAGAAAGTACTGTGGACTTCTAAAAGGGCCAACAACCCTATAATGGAAGAAAAAAATAAGGGCATATTTCTTTCTAAAGGCAAGGATGTCAAGATTTGGTATCATGTACTTCGGGCATATCGTAAGGAGAGACCAGTCCCTAGAGAACGATTTCATACTTTGTAAAATGGAGAAGCTGCAAAGGAAATGAATGCCCATAAGGAGATAAATTCACTCAGAGGCTACAGAGATGGCCTCAGGCATGTGCACAACTGTGAGGCCAGCACGGGATCACGCAGTGTTTTGTTTTGTTGTACACAGGGTCACTGTGGCTTGGAGCTGTCTTGATGGTACCTAACAACAACAACAAAAACAATAAAACAGATAGGTCTTGCTTTTAAATCTTCCAATATTCACTTATCTTTTCTAACACCTTCCTATCTATCATCTATCTATCTATATCTATTTATCTATCATCTATCTATCTATGTCTATCTATCTACATCTATCTATCTATCATCTATCTATATCTATCATCTCTATATATACACACATACATACACACAAAATCCATAACAACAACAACAAAATCAGATACTTCTTGCTTTTAAATCTTCCAATATTAACCTATCTTTTCTAACACCTGCCTATCTGTTTATCATCTACCTATATCTATCATCTATATATATACACACACATACATACATACAAATTCCATATGCACACAATAAAATGCTCTGGAATATTCACTTTTCTCATTCCTATGTATGCTGCAATTGGGTGCCATCGAATCACTTGAGACCCACAGCAACTTCATGTCCAACAGACTGAAACCCTGCCTGGTCGGTGCCTTCCTTCTAATTGTTCCTAGGCTTGACTCTGCTCTTGTCGTGATGTTGTCAGTTTATTTCCTTGAGGGTCTTCTTCTCTTTCACTGCCCTGTGGAAGAGCACTCTGGCCTCACTTCTGTCAAAACAGATCGATTTTTCCATGGTACTTACAATATCCTTCTTCATCGCAATGCAATGCATCAATCCATCTACTTCATTTCAAGTCTAACTTTCACGTGCCTATGAAACAATTGCAAACACCATGGTTGGGACCAGGTGTATGTTAGTCCTCAAAATAACATGCTTTCTCTGCAATACTCTAAAGAGCTCTTGTGCAGCTGATTTACTTAAGGAACATATCTTTTTATCTCTGGAATGCCGGTTCAACGTCACAACCTTTTCTCCATTTATGATGATGTCACTAATTGATTCATTTGTGAGGATTCATTCGTCTATCCATTGAGCTGCAATCCATTCTAATGCTGCAATTCCTGATCTTCATCAGCAAGTGCTTTGTTTTCCCCACTTTCAGCAAGTAAGGCTATGCCTTCTGCACATCACAGATTGTTAATAAGCCTTCCTTCAAATGGGAGCGTTTGCACTCTGTCCTTTATGGTCACTATGAGTTGATGTAGATTGTATGGCTGAAATTGGTGTTTCGTCCTGATAGCACACCTTTCCTGATTTTGAACCAAGTCATATGCTTCTGTTCTGTTCAAACTGCCTCTTGATCCATGTACAAATTCCATGTGACCATAACGAAGTTTTCTGGATTTCCCATTCTTCTGAAGGTTATCTATAGTATGTCATGATTTATAGGCAAATACCTTGGCATAGTTCATAAAACACAAGTAACATCTTTCAGATAGTCTCTTCTTTAAGGCAAGATTCATTCAATGTCAGTAACTATGTCCCTGGTTATAAGTTCTCTTCTGACTCTAGCCTGAACCTCAGCCAGCTCCCGGTCAATGTACTGTTGCAATTGTTCTATGGTCTTTAGCAAGCTATAGTTGCGTGCAATATTAATGGTATAGCTCTATAGGTTAAGCATTCTACCTAGCACTATCTATAGTTTATTATAATTTACACAGTTGAATCCCCTAACTTTATATCATAGTTACTGAATCATATGCTCTCTCCTGAAATGGCAGAATGTCAATAATTTATATTTGGTATAGTATTCTTTTCATCATCTATTGATGTTTACTATGCATCAATAGAAAACTTCAGTATTATGACTCAAAGCTTGACGCTTTTCTTTCAGCTCAGAAAGGCTACTTATATTCTTCCTTTTTGTTTTTCTCATTTAAATGCTGCCAATTTTTATTATACTTTGCTCCTTGTGTTATCTTTTGAAACCTCCTGTTCAGCTCTTTTACAGCATAATTTCTAAATATTTCATAGCTGCATTCAAAATAAAATTTAGAGCTGTTTTCAACATCCATTTTAGTTTTTCTCTGTTTCACTTCTCTTTAATAACCATTAGCTTTTATTATGTCTTTATGTTATCACACAGCCAATTTGTTATTTTCTTATGTATTCAATGCATTAATTCTATTTCTTACACAGTCTCTAAATCCATGTGGGATATACATTATGTCATACTCAGGATTTGTGAGATCATTTGAATTTTTTTCAAGTTAAAGGTTTGACTTGAACTTGTGTATGAATGATTATGTTACATGGTTGGTCCCTGGTTTTATTTGGATTAATGTTTTTGACTTTCTCAATCACTCCATTGCACAAAAGTAAACATAATTTCTGTGTGCTCATTCTGTTGAATTCAATGCATATAATAATAACTGATGTTATTTTTAGAAGCTATTTCCAATGAGTAGGTTATTGCTCATGCCAGATTCTGTCTTACAATATTCAGTGTCATTTATATTATTAAGGTTATATTTAAAATAGAAGAACTAAATTAAAACAAATATTCCAGTCTCTTAATTTCCTCCCAAGATATTGTCCCAGGAACTCTTACCAAGAACTACTGAGACCCTCTATTCTGAAAATAAGAACAGGAGTGGCTTAATAGCTCACAATAATGCTTCGTTGGAACAAGGCAATTAACTGCTGCATCCAATGAAAACTGCCATGGGAATTTAGGTAGGTAAAGTGTAATTAACTAAATTAGAAGTAATGAAAATGCCGCACTTACACAGTAGTACTATTGTACAGGGACTTGATATACTATAGTGGTTTCTGGTCCATTTGAACTCCTATGTACAATTAAAAGACATTTCCTCTTAAAAGATCGAGGGATTTTCATCTCAGACAATTACACTGCTTGCCATTTCTTTCCTACTAAGCTTTAAAATGCATATACTCTACATGTTCCAATTGGCCCCATTTTGTCTTCAGGAAGGCTGTTGATTCCATGCTCATGTCACTCATTTCTGGATGCTAAGTTTGTTCTAGTGAAAAGTCTCATTGTTTTTCCAATACTATCCAAATCCACACTTCACAATCAGAGATTCTCTAGTATAACCAAAGGAAGAAGCATATAGAATATTTATGCAGTGAAATATATAAGAAATTAGTAGTAAATTTTATCTTATATATTTGAGGCATGATTGATAGTTAGTCTACTCACCTATATAGTTCTCTCATCACAATTATTTTTTACTTATTTTTTACTTATTTTTGACAGAACAAGGACTCCATTCATATTTCTACCCCCAAGAATCTGAGACTCGTGGCCTCCACCGGGACTGGGTACTAGCTACTGCTCCCCTCCTACCACAAGGAGAGTGTCCGCTGGTTTCTGATTGTCCACAAGACACTGGGCCGGAGTGGTTGAATCCTGATGGAGACTTTTTCCCACAACTGGACCAACCTACAAAGAAAAGGCCAGGAACTGCAGAAACTGATTGGCTGAAATAACATGTGCAGAGAGGGGAGGGGCTGCACCCTCCCCTGCCATTCTGCTTTTAAGAGCTTTCTCCTGCAAAGCCCTAGGAGGTGAGATGGGACAAGAATGTTGATAGTGGCCATGAGAGTGGAGATGTGCTTCAAACTCTCCATGAAAAGGCAGTCCTGGGAGGATTCCTCTATTCCTCTCCGTGATCCTCATTCCCCCAACCCCTCATATGGTCACCCCTTCACCTAAAGTCTTTCTGCTCTGCAGGATAGGAAAATTTCTCCACTTGGCCTATATTTCTTTTCTTTTTTGTTTTCTGGCCTATGTTTCTTTAGATTGCTTCTTTTTGAAGTTCTGATACCTGTCTCATTTACATCCCCTGCCCACATTTTTAAAAACAGATACTGCAGAGTGAATTTAGAGAATTAAAAGTTCCCAAGTTTTGTGCAAATGTTCCTAATTGCTTTCTCATGTTTCTACCATGTTAACATATTTAATCAAGATTTCTTCTTAGATGTCAAAAATGGGTTGTGATCCTCTGGAAAGTATAAGATTGGTAGTTCAAATACAACCATTGACACTGTATAAAAAAATAAGAACTATCAGAATGCTTTCTTTGCTGTTATAGGGAAGAAATTATAGAACAATTCTATTCTGTAACACCTGAGATTATTATGAGTTTTAGGGTATTCAAGGGAACTACAATAATAAAACGTATTACAAAGAGTGCTATTTTTATAAACAAATTACTCATAAAAGTGATAGTTTGACTGAAGGAATTTTAATAAATTGGGTTCCTCTGTCTTTAACTGAAAATAACTGAATTGTTATAGTGAAAAATATATGAGTACCAATATGTAAAAGAAATAAAAGCACACTCAAAAAATATAATATTTCATCCATAAATATACCTTTTGGGGCTTGGGGGCAGGGGTTTAAAATCTACATTATTTAATATCTATCCAGCAACACTCAATGTCAATTATGTTTTTGTTGTTGTTAGGAATCATGGGGTCATTTATAACTCTTAGTAAATCTATGTACAGCAAGAAATAGACACAGCTTGATGACACGTCACCCTTGGCACTGCTCTGTTTGAACCCTAGATTCTGCCAGTGTTTCAATTCATCCTCTTGATGTATTTCGCTTTCTACTTGCCCTTTTACATTTCCAAGCATGCTGTCCATTCCAAGGACTGGTCTGTCCTGATAAAATGCAAAGAGTACATGAAATAAAGTCACATCATCTTCTAAGGAGCATCTGGGTGTATGTCTTCCAAGGCCGATTTCTTTTTTTTCCTTTGACTTTACATAGCACATTATATTCTTTGTCAACATCACAATTCAAACCCATCAGTTCCTCTTTGGAATTGAGCTACCGTATTCAGTTCTGAATTGTAGCATACATATAAGATGATTGAAAATATCCTGAATTGGGTCAAGGTCACCTTAGCCCTCAAAGGGCATCCTTGCTCCTCAAATCTTGTGCAGCAGATTGACTTTGAAATGATACAATCCGAAATTTTCACCTATGGTACAATATGAACTTGCTTTCAAGAAGGACCTTAACTCACTCTAAACTGCTTATTTTAATCTGAAACTATTTGGTTGTCAATATTGTACATTAATGTAAACAGTTGGATCAGAAATAACTTTGTGCATTCTTCTCATGACATGATGCCTTAATAATGCCTGAAAATCAATACCTGGCACTTAATGATATTGAAACATTATTATACATTAGTATAATAATAAATAATATTATTTAAAATAATCATAAATACATAATGTTATATTACATAAAAGATATATCACATATAAATATATTACATATAATGGACTATACAGTATTTTAAAAATATTTTCTGATTTTTGACATTGGATTTTTATTCAGTATGCAGATGTGCTGATTCTATCAGTCAAAATTATAGACTAATTCCTTTTTTTAAAATCATTTCATTGGGTGTTCATACGACTCTTATCATAATCCACACATCCATCCATTTTTATGGGATTATAAGATTTCTCCCAATTGTCTCCCCCAAATATATGCCAAACTTAGCTGCTTGCTACATGTAGCAAATGACTATACACAGAAGTTTGTCAGGGGCTTGTGGTCCCTAAAGGTTATCAGCCATTTAGAGGAATCAGGTTGTATAGTCTGTCCCATCCTAAGTAGGGCCTTCTGATAAGGATAGTAGTAGACTACTTCCTTTTAGGTGCCCAGGGAGGTCAAACCTACCCAAGATGACCCTATTGAGTCCAGGGTTTGCTCTTCTTGTCATATATATACCCCTAGTCCTTCTCCTTCTTGTCACATGTACACCCCCAGCTCATCCCCTTCCTATTACTGCACATTTCCTTCCTGTTACAATTATGCCTATTGGATAAACCCTTCGTGTGGATTATGGCTACCTGTAATCCCACCCCCAAAGTAGATATAAGCCTTGATTTGCAATAAACTAGGCTCTCATCTTTCTGTCAGTACTGTGCATCTTTCTGTCAGTACTCGCTTTTGATATCGTGCCATCCAGGTGGTGAGCATGCAACCATGAAATGTGTTCGACTCCATTATTTCTCTCTTCTCTCTCTCATAATTTCTATGACTTTACTATAATCTTTACTCATTATCACTGTCCAATTGCACCTACCAGACCCATGATGACATGTTAGGAGCTGGCTCCTTCTGAGACATTGTGTCAAGTACATCTGTACATTTTTTGCCATCATCATTTTCAAGACATTTTCTTTCTACTTGAGCTCTTTGTTGCAACTTCTCATTTTCCTCTTCCTCCTTCCCCTCCTTCTCTCATAAACCCTTGATAATTTATAAATTACTATTATTATTTCATGTCTTCCATTCACCATTGAATCTCATCACCCACTTTTCTGCTATACATCCTCCTGCGAGGGCGTTACAGGTAGATCATTGTGATCAGTTCCCCTTTTATTTCCCCACCTTCTTCTTACTTTCCAGGTATGACTGCTCCCAATATTGGTCCTCAGGGGATCATCTTCCCTGGATTCCCTGTGATTCCAGTGCTTATCTGTATCCATGTACATGCTTTGGTATAGTCAGATTTGTAAGGTAAAATTAGGGTCATGGTAGTGCCGGGAAGGAAGGATTAAATAACTAGAGGGAAGTTGTAGGTTCCATCGGTACCATACTGCACCCTGACTAGCTCATATTCCCCCATAGAACTTGCTGTAAGAGGATGTCCAGTTGCCAAAAAATGAGACTCGGGTCTCCACTCTGCACTTCCCTTCATTCGCAATGATATGATTTTTTTGTTCTGGGTTTTTGATGCTGAAACTTGTTCCTATTAACACCTCATAATCATATAGCCTGGTGTTTTTCTTCCATGTAGACTGTTGTTTCTCAGCTAGAGGGCCACTTGCTTATCTTTAAGAGAAAATGAAGTACAACCAGGTCCTGCAAGTCCTGAGTACATTTCTGCTCAGAACAGCCAATGCACAGAGAGGACCATAGGGCCAGTCACTCCATGAGCCATGATGTTCCATAGCACTATGGGGACAGAACTGGATACGCAGTGTGGAAATTGTGCCTGATCTGACTCCACCACCCCGAAGTGAACCACAAAAGTGCATGCAAGAGAACAGCAAGTGGAGGAGAGCAACAAAATTTGGACCATACATGATGACGTCTCAAAAGGAGATGATGGCTTTGAGGTTAATGCTGAATAATATTAAACATAGCATGGAGTATATTCAATGATTATATTGAATCAACATAAATTGCCAAAAGAAAGAACAAATCTGCATTACAGTGAGTACAACTATAATCCTCCTTAGAAACAAGGATCGTGAGGATGCCTCATGTTATTGGATGTTTTCAGGAATCTCTGGTAATTGGAGAAACACATGATATAATAGAGGGTCAGAAAAAAAGGAAGTGGCCATCAATGGATTACCTTGACATAGTGGCTGTAACAATGGTCTAAAGCAGTGGTTCTCAATCTGTGGACCACGACCCCTTTGAGGGTTGAGCAGCCCTTTCACCAGGGACACCTGGTTCATAGCAGTAGCAAATTTACAGTTATGAAATAAGCAAAGAACATAATTTTATGGTTGGTCAGTCACCACATGAGGAACTGTATTAAAGGGTCATGGCATTACGAAGGTTGAGAACCACTGGTAATAACTGTGAAGATGATAAAAGATCTGGCAAAAATTATCTTCTTTTTTGTAGGTCATGAACTCTGTGCCTGTGATTTGGAGCTTTCCAAGTAGGACCTAACTATAACTAGTTTACTGTGAAACTTCTCATCCGGCCCCACTTTGGAAATGTGAGAGAGCATCAGGCAGGCTGGCTTCCTGGATCAAAGAGGCAGAAGCCAAGACACAATGTGCCAAAGAGTTTGAGGACCAGAGGGAGAAACATGGCGGCTGGCTGAGAGGATATGTTATTATGAACCAATGACTGTCCTTATTGTCCAATGAACGTGCATTTTGGTAACCTATTACTTTTCCTCGTAAACCCCTTTAATTTTGAGTATTATCTCTGTGACACTTGCAAAGATCAAACTCAGCACAGCAGCTTTAGCTACAATGTAAAAAACTCAGAGCAATCCAAACATCCATCTACAGATAATCAAGACATATGAGAGTGATTAAAAATACATATCTATATATTGCTTGGAGAGTTTCTAGTCATCCATGCACAGTTCTATTTCAAATAATCCATTTTTAAACATGGAGTGGAAATCCATGAATGGCTTCAGACAAACTTACTCTGAAACACCCTTATCTTAGTCTCACTAGGGTGTCTTAAAAAATGATGCTCATGGAAGTGCCAGTCAAGAGATCAAGTAATATTTTCTTGGTTATTGTGCTGCATGAGACCTCTTTGTAGTGTTGAAATATAAGAATATGCTGAGGAGTAAGGCACATCTGACTCAAGCCATGATAGTTTCAAAGGCCTCATATATATGTGAAAGTATTAGAAGAAATTGGATATATCAAATAAGAAAAACAAGAAGAAACCATGCATTTAAATTCAAAGGTTTGTAAAGACTATGGAAAATACCATGGATGGCCAAGAGAATGAGCAAATATGTCTTGGAAGAGGTTTAAATACAATATCCTTAGAAAAGAGGCTACAGAGGCTTTCTCAAGTACTTTGGAAATCAGGAGAGACAGGTCCCTGGAACAGAACAGCATGCTCAGTAAAGTAGAGAGGCATCAAAAAGGGGAAGATCCTCAACAAGACACATTAAAACATTGCCAGAAACACTGGGTTCAAGTAATGATGGCGAGGAAACTGAGCCCTGGACTACATTCCATTTGGATATACCTAGGTCTGAGCCAGAACCAACTCGCTGACATGTAACAGCACAGCAAAAATAATTATGATTAGGAAAATGATTGACAAAAACAAAAGTGCACATGATATAAGGTCCTGTTTTCATAAAATTCTAAAACATGTATGGTGAATCTTCACCTACAAAAAGCAAGATGGGTGCCTTGGAAAAGGGAATTGGGGATAGAAGGCATGCAACCAAAATTGTCGGTTCAGATCTACCAGATGTTTTGCAGGAGAAAAATATGCCAATCTGCTTTCTAAAGATTAGCATCTCCCTAAATGTTCAAAAAGAACCACTGTCACTCAGGCAAGTACAATTCACAGAGACTCGATAGTACAGGATGAAATTGTTCTACAAAGTAGCCAAAGCTATAACTCTATACAGAAACAGATGATAATTTTTGCAAAAAGTATAGCCTTGGTATTTCTGTAGGCAAAGTCTACTCTTGTTCTGTAGCTGAAACTAACTCAGCGACACACAACAATAGGCTTTCATGATTGTTGGTTACTTATAAAAGTAGGACAAAATTCTTGAAATTTCCCCCATGTATATATCATGGTAGAAAGTTAAAGGAGGGAATTTCCTGAAGTGACATTGATCTTATATATACTTGTAGGATTTTTATTTACATAGTTGCTGGCATTTTTCAAAAAGCATCTATTAATACTTGCTACATATGAGACAGATCTTTTGCTACTTGTGAGATGATACTTGCTTCATATGAGATAAATCTTTTGCTACTTGGGAGATAAACAGTGCCCATCTCCGTTCTCTGTCACTGGGATTTAGTAGGAAACTGCTGTAGTGCAGGTTGACACCTCGTGGTAGCCAAGATGACAGCCTGACTTAAATGAACAGTGCCTAATCCCACCAACTTTCGTAAGAGGGGTTGCTTGGGACACACGTGTCCCACTAATTTTATTAAAATTGATATTGCTTCAACCAATTTTTAATTTTTTCACCAATATGCCCATTACTGAAAACATGGTTCTAACAAAATTTTCAAATTAGAAAAAATGTTCATGAAAATGTTAAAATTTATGGCTTTTGATGCTTGAATTTTTTCTTTTGATATAGCATTAACAAAGATTATGATGAGCATGCCAATATTTATCATTTGTATATTAGTATCCATAGCTTACTTTGAATTTTTAAATTTTTTGCTTACTTTGAATTTAATACCAATTAAGATTAGTCTGTGGATAAGGTCTTAACTATGCATAGTTACATTTTGAAACACATTTGAAGTCATACATTGATTACATTTGTGCTGACATTTTTGTATTTTTTCACATGTTCTGAGTCTTGTTTTATTTTTTAAAATACATTTAAAAATTTATAGTGATATGAGACTATGTACTCAAAATGTCGATATCTATAAATACAGACAACCCATATATTTTCAATGATGGAACACCATGAATACTCTTAGACTATCAAAATACGTTGACACTAAATTTTTAGAGATGTCTTGCATTTTCATTAAATGTATTCACTAAAGTATAACATGGTGGTTTCACCCATAGTTACATATTCCACAGAAATGCACAAAAATAATTATGAGTGTTTATAGAAGCACTATTCATAATTCTCCAAACTTGCAATAACTCAAATATCCACTCAGAGTAGAATTGATAAATATATGCACTCCTTCATTTAACAGACTATTAAATACTGAGCAAGTGGAATGGAGGATAACTACAAAAAAAAAGTAATGATACATTACACACACATAATGCTTACTAAAGATAACCAGTTATGAACGAGTGTATTATATAATTATATGAATGCAGTTCAAAAGAGACAAAGCTTATCTACTTTAGATGCAAATATATTTATTAATATTGATTGATTTAGATTGGAGAAAGCACCAAGAATGGTTTTGAAGAAATACCTCAAGTCTTCATTTAGGTAGTGAATATACATCTGAATTCACATTATGATAATTATTTGAGCTGAATTATTCTTATGTGTATACTCTTTGGTAGATAGGACACATTGTGCTACATTGGATTTCAATGTAAGAAAAGATGGAAGACAATGCCTCTAAGCCCATCATTAATAAGACTCCTCTCTTAATAGTGAAGTGTACATAGGTTTAGAGAAAATTACTCCTAGAAAATATCTCATACAATAAGGAATTGTTTGACACAATTTGAGAATGTTGAGTCTCATCTAGAAAAGAATATTCCTATTCATAATGGTCCCATAGGATTGGCATGTTCCTGTTGGTTTCTGAGACTGTAACTCTTTATGGAATGTATTTCTGATGTTACAAATGGATATAGTAATTTCCATTTTTACCACTGATTAGCTTTGCTTTGCATGAAAACAAACCAGTTGCATCCCCCAAACCTAATAGTTTATTTACTAAACCACAGCACAAAGAGATACAATTAGAGGTTGACAATTCTGAGTAAGTTCCCCAAAGTCTTCTTATCCCCCTTTCAAGTGATCAAGTAATGAAGTTTACATTGCAGTGAAATATACATCCTGTGGTATTTCAAATTGCATCAGGGATGCTCCACAGGATCCAAGGTGCAAACATAGAGGCATTTATGCAAGTTTTCCACTTTGCTTGCATGTTTAATGAACCAGGTAGAACCAATAAAATAGAGTTTTTCTTTTTTTGTATGCCAACTCTTACCTGTGAATAATGAAACTTTTTTCCACTACTGCAAACTCCATATTTGTTTCTCCTGTATTAGACTTGATCGGTACAAATGGGCATTAAACTGATGTACTGTCCATAGAGTGGCCAATACCACTGAGTAGAATGCTTATCCCAGTTTTCTTGTCATCAAACTTGGGCTCAGGAGACAGTATTTCATGCAGCCTTTGTGTATCATGCACCTCAAAAACTGGTTTCAAGATTAATTGAATATAAAGAAAATAGAACGATGTCACACTGTTGTTTAGGGTAACAAAAAGACTATGGTTGGTCACATGCAAAAATATAGTGACTCATCATGACCTCATGTGACAGAGTTGAGTTGTTCCACAGGTTTGTGCTGTTGTTTGCTATACTCATTACATATAAAGATCAAGTTCTTTTTCTCCAGATACATCAGGTGGATTTGACCTGACAATCTTCCAATTAGTAGAAAAGCACATACCATTTTTGCTTCCAGAGTCCCTCTTAACAAATGAGTACTAGGAGTGAAAATATAAGTTCAAATAAATAGTAAATAGTGAACTGAAAACGAATCTCAGAAAGCTCTTTCTGATAGCATAAACAATGTAACATTTAGGATGTGGTCAATATCTCAGTCATAAAACAGAAATAAATTGGTAAAATGACAATCACATGATTACCCTACAGCTAACTGGATTACTGCATCACAATGTTGTTGAGGTAATAGGTACTGTCAAATCAGTTTCAAGTCATAGTGACCGTATATGTATTGCAGAAAGAGACACTATACTGTCTGTGTCAATGCATTTCATGAATGCCTTCAACTTTACTGGGCAATAATTCTTTTCCCAGGGACTAGTCTCTTCTGATAACATGTGTGAAGTATGTGAACAAGCTCTCTAAGAAGCATTCTGTTCATGCTTCTTGCAAGGCATCTATTTGTTCTTTCAGCAGTACTTGATGCTTTTATTTTTCTACAAAAGATGCTTCCATTTTTTCTTTAGTCTTTTTCAATGTTGAACTTTTCTCTGCTTACGAGGCAATTGAAAGTACCATGACTTGGGTCAGCTGACCCTTAGTCCTCAAAGAAATAGCATGAATTTTCAACACTTTAACGAGGTCTTTAAAGAGATATGCCTAATGCAAGGCATTGTTTGATTTATTGACATTTTCCAGCGCATTGATTGTGGATCTAAGCATGATGAAACCCTTGAGAACTTCAAATTTTTCTGTGTATCATGATATTACCTATTTTGCTGTGATGAATTTGTTTTCTTTACATTGCGGTGTAATCCACACAGAAGGCTGCAATCTTTGATCATCAATTGCTTAAAGGCTTCTACACTTTCAGCAAACAAGCTTGTATCATCAAAATACTGTGGTTTCATAATAAACCTTGTCCCAAATCCACATGCTTCTTCATAAAATCCGAACTCTCTGATTATTTGCTCAGTAGAAGGTTGAATACATAATGTGATAAGCTATATCCGGACATACATCTTTTCTGTTTTAACACATGCATATCCCCTTGTCATACAACTTACCCTTGATTCAAATAAATTCTGCTTAAGTACATTGAAGGGTCTTACAATTTCAATTTTTCTAAAGTTTCCACAGTTTGTCATGATTTACAACCCAATGATATGACATAGTTGATGCAAAAGATGTAAATATCATTCTGATATTCACTATTTTCAGCAAGCATCCATTTGACATCAAAAGTAGTATCCCTTGTCCATTTCTTCTGAATTTGGCCTGCACCTTTGGCATCTCCTTTTCAACATATTGCTGTAATTGTTGGGTATTTATCAGTATAATTTCATTGAATGTGCTATCACTAATATGCTCTGTAGTTTGAGCATTCTGATGAGTCACTTTTCTTTGAATTGGTGCAAATATAGCTCTCTTTCAGTCGTTTGGCTAACTAACTGTCTTCCAAATTGTCTGGCATAGATAAGTGAGTGCTTCCAGTACTCTGCTTTTATCATCAACTATTTCAATAGCTATTCCATCAATTCCTGGAACCAGATTTCCTTAGGTTCTGTTTGAACCTGAACTGCTGAACTTCCTTCAGCATCATTTGTTCTCTCTCATATGCTATCTCTTGAAATTATTACATATCAGCTTGTTGGTTTTGGTAAAGTAACTCTATTTTCTTTTGATACTTCCTGTATAATTAAGTATTTTACCCATAATAAATTTCAATATTGTACTTTGAGGCTTGATTAAGTCTATATTTATTTCAGATTAATATATGCTGTTTGTTCTTTTGTTTTCTCACTCTGGATCTTTGCATATTTAATTCTAATAATTTACTTTGTCTTCCAGCTTCTCTTTGAGATTTTTCTGTTTAACTATATTTCATCATTTAGCCATTTTTTAAGTTTCACTAAAATTAAGAGCAAGTTTCAGTAACTAATATTTTCTTTTATTTTGTCTTTTTAATGACCTTTGGCTTATTTCATGTGTGATGTTTTTGCTATCATTCCACAGATTATCATGTATTCTGTCATTAGGATTCAGTATTCTTAGTTGTTTTAAGAGTTTTTTGAAACTTGGGTGGGATATTTTCAAGGTCTTACTTTGGCTCTTATAGACTTGTTTTTATTTTCTTCAAATTCACCCTACACTTCAATAGAAACAACTGTCAGCCAACTCCTCCGTTGGCTACTGACCTGTTCTTACCTGCTGACATTGAGTTTCTCCATCCTCTCTCCCTATGGAGCTAGTTAATTTGGTTCCATATATTCCATGTAGAATCTTCCACTTGTGTTATGACCTTTTGTACTGTTGATAAAAGGGTTTTCTGATGAGAAAGTTGTTGGTCATGCAAAATTCTAACATGCAATCTCCAGTTTCTTTTCTATTACCAATGTGATATTTCCAACCACTCTTTCTTCTTCTATACTTTCAACTTTTGCATTCTAATCACCAATAATTATCAATGTATCTTGATTACATGTTTCATCATTTTCAGAATGAAGACCAGTTGAATTCTTCCTTTTTGGGCAACCATAGCTTTAATGATTGGTGCCTCAGTTTGAATAATATTCGTATTGAAGGTTTTTTCTTGTAAGTGGATGAGCATTATTTTCCCACAGATAGCATTGTACTTTCAGATATTCTACTCAAACTCAACTGCCATCAAATCATTGTCAAGTCATAGCAGCCTTTTTCTTCTTCTGATTCTGTTCTTACTCAGGAAGTTTGCTGAAAGCTATTCACTCTGAGGGATCCTGCTGAGATTCGCAATGATACTGACAGTGCTGTTGTTGTAAGTGTCATTGAGCTGACTCTGACTCACAATTACCCTGTCTACAACAAAATTAAACACTTGCCCTTCCAGGGCCAGTCTCACAACTGTTCTTATATCTGGACCCACCAAGGCAGTCACTAAGTCAACCCATATTAATCGAAGAGCTTCTTCCCCACCCCCACCCCGCCAATCCTCGGCTTTACTGTGCATGGTTTCCTACTTCCGTGCCTTGCCACTAAGGCAAGGATGCCTGTATTTCTTCCAAGACAGACAGTGTACATTTTCCAAGTCAGATTTATCTCTGTCTATACTTATTTCAAGACAGATCTGTGTGTTCTTTTGGCAGTTCAGTTCATCGTGCATTCTTTGACAGCATCATAAATCAAATGCATCAATTATTGTTTTTGTTTCTCTCTTAATGTTTCTTTCTTAATATTTCTTATTAAATGCCCACTTTTTTGCCAATGATTTTATTAGGGGCTCTTACAGCTCTCCTAATGTTCAACACATCATTTGTATCAAGTATATTTGTATACATACTGCCATATACACTTCCAGACATTTTCCCCTTGAGCCTCTGGTATAAGCTCCTCCCAACCCCCTTTTTTTTTAATTTTAATAAAATCATTTTATTTTATTTTATTTGTTTTGGGAGCATCACTGCCCTCTGCTGGTGGGAATAGGAGGTCCAGTCTTACTGCTGGATTTGAACCTCCAAACCAGTGGGCCACAGTCCAGCGCACAACCACTACGCCACTGGGGCTCAACCCCTAATGAATCATTTTATTGGGGGCTCATACAGCTCCCATCACAGTCCACACATACATCAAATACATCAATTGCATGCAGGCCACAACTACACACTTACTGCCATCATCCCTGACAAAACATCGTCCCTCCACCTAGGCCCCAGTGTCAGCTCCCTATATTTCCCTTGCTTCCCCCCCCCCCATTGAACGCTTAATAATTTACAAATTGTTATTATATTTTCATACTGCACACTGTCAAATGTGTACCTTCACTCACTTCCCTGTTGTCCATGCCCCAGACAGGAGACTACATGTAGATCCCTGAAATTGGTGCTCCCTTTCTATTCCACCATCCCTCCACCCTCCTGGTATCACCACTCCTACCAGTAGTCCCACTAGTCGTGAGGGATCATCTATCCTAAATTACCCTTGTTTCTAATTTCATTGCACATCCCCTGGTCCAGCCGGACCCGCATGGCAGAAATGGGGTCTTAATAAAGGGTGGGAAGAAGCTTTTGAGAACTAGAGGAGGGTTGCATATTTTATTGTTATTACATTTTAAATTAACTGGCTCATCTCCTCCCTGCAACCCCTCCGCAAGAGGGTGTCACTTCACCTGTTGATGGGCTTTCGGTCCCCAATCTGCACTCCCACTCATTAATAATGATTTAATTTTATTTCTTTGATTCCTGACACTGGATCCCTTCACACTTCATGGTCACACCAGCTGGTATGCTTCTTCCATGTGGGCTTTGTTGCTTCTGAGCTGAATAGCTGCATGTTTACTCAAGATTTTAAGACCCCAGATGCTGTAGCTTTTGATAACCAAGTACCATCCACTTTCTTCACCACATGAGCTTATGTACACATTTCTCGTCAGTGATCATATCAGGTAAGTTAACACGCAATGTTATGCTTTTAGTTCTTGAAGCTTGATAACTGATCCATTTGGCACCTCATGATTCCACAAACTGGTGTGATTCTTCCATGTGGGCTTTGTTGCTTCTGAGTTAGATAGCTGCTTATTTACTTTCAAGCCTTTAAGTCCCCAGATGCTACATCTTTTGATAGCTGGGTACCATCAGTTTTCTTCACCACATTTGCTTATTCACACTTTTGTCTTCAGTGATCGTGTTGTGAAGGTGAGCATCTTGGAATGTCAAATTAATAGAACAAAATATTCTTGCACTGAGGAATTAATTGAGTGGAGGTCCAAAACATCTGCTGTCCTATTACTAACCCTATAAGTATGTACATTGATCTATTACCCCATTGTCACATAACTATATGAACCTATGTACATACTTATATTTGAACTTATAAAGTCCCATTATTTGCAAATTCCATCCTCTATTTCCATTTACTCACTTCTTTTGACCCACTATCACTATCTCTCACCCACCTTGTCACTGATTTTGAATCAATTTTTATTCCTTCTTCCCTGGGCTGGTCAACATCACCTCCTTTACCCCCTCTCCCATGCCCCTATCCTGGAACCATAAGTCCTGTCATTTTCGCCTCCAGACAGTTTTTCCAGCCTATCCAGTATAGAAAGACCTACAGAGATACCTCTATGTACAAAAAGAGACTTCCTAGAATGAAACAATCAAAGAAAATAAAACATGATAACAACAAATATATATATATATATATATATATATATATATCCTTGGATAACAACAAAAAATCCCCAATGATATATATATACATATATACATATATGAATATATATATCCTTGGAGCTTTTTAACATCCTTGCTTTTCAATATTCAAGAAGCAAAGGGATTTTGTGCAGCAGACTGACCCTGGTCCGTGTGTTTTCTGATCTCCTGACTAATGCATGCATGAGCACTGATTTTGAATCCAAACAAGATTAAATCTTTAACAACTTCAATAGTTTTCCATTTACCAAGATTCTATCTCCTGATTCAGTGTGAGACTTGGTTTTCATTACATTGAATTATAATTCATAATGAATATTGCAATCCTTGATTTTCATCAAAAAGTACTTCAAGTTTTCCTCACTTTGAGCAAGCAAGTTTGTATTCACTCTTAACAGTTTTCCTCCAATTTTAATGTTCCAGTTTTCTTCTTATAATCTAACTTCTCTAATTTGTTCAGCATATAAATTGAATAAGTACAATGAATGGATACAACACTGACAGGTACCTTTTCTGATTTTAAACCAAGCATTTTGCCCTTGTTCTTTTCACACTAATGACTTACCTTCCAACTTCAAAGAAACACACAAGCCACTGCAGTAAGACAAGCAGGCAGAAAAGTAGTGGTAGATCACAAAAGCAGTTATGAGCACAGCAATTGCCTAACATGATCATATGTGATAGAAAACACATCCTCAATTTGAATGTATGCTGCAAACTTTTATTAAATATTAATGATAATCATGATGTTTTCAACTAAGTTCATCTACATCAGTAGTTCTCACCTTCCTAATGCTCCAGCCCTGTAATACAGTTCCTCATGTTTTGATAGCTACAACCATAAAATTATTTTTGTTGCTACTTCATAACTATAATTTTGCTACTGTTATAAGTTGGGTGACCCCTGTGAAAGGGTCTTTTGACTCCCAAAAAGGTCACAACTCACAATTTGAAAACCACTGCTCTATATTATTCTAAGGAGTAGATTTGGTTACATTCATATTACACCTTCAATAAAAATTAGGATGTAGGATTATGGAGAAGTCTAATATATGTCCAGACAAAGCCATGTGCTGACTTGAAAAACAGAATCAATTGCTCATAAGCAATTTTGTGTTTAATTATATTTTGAAAATTGAATAAACCCAATAAAACCAAAATATGAACTTGAATACAACTACTAAGAATTTGTATTGGGACTTCTTATAGATATCATGCCATTCCATACAACAATCCGTTTCAAACATTTTCTTTCTTCTTGAACTCCTTGATATCAGCTCCCCTTTATCACCTCTCTCCCCCACCCTCTTCCCCCAAGAATCATTTTTGATTTAGGATTTTTTGCTGCATCTTACGCCATCCAAATATGCCCATTCATATTCAATTCTGTTTTTTCTCTCCTCTACTGGGGTTATGCATAATAAGTACTATTAACCCCACTCCCTTCTCCCCACCCCCAACTTTCTGATCCCACAGGGTACCATTACCCGTGTTACTGTTTCTGAAGGGTTATCTAACTTTACTTTCAAGTGTTGAATGATATTAATTATAGAAATAAGCACACAATTCTAACGAGATATAAAAGCAATAATAATAAGGGGAGGAAATACTAAAGAACTAGAGGACACTTATATGTCCCATCAGAGCTATACATCACGCTGGATTTATCATCCCTTCCATAAGCCCCTTAAGAAGAGAATGTCTTATTAACTTACAGGTGAATTTGGAATCAGTACTACACCCCGCTCCTTCTTGTAGATTTGATTGTTTGCTTTTAAACTTCTGATACTTTTTCCTGTCAATACCTCATGATTATGCACACTGCTGTGCTTTTTCCATGTATCTATGCTTTTATGAATAAAATATTGATTTACATAGCAAATATAACTGAAACGGAAGGATGAATAGAAACAGTGAACAAAAGGAGTAAGTGGCAAAAGTTGTGTTACATTGTGAGAATTGCAATCATTGATATTGAATGTGTGTGAATTATTAGGAAAATTGATGTGCTTCATATACCCATGAAATTCACAATTAAATTAAAAAAACCTTAGAAATACAGATTTATTGTACAAAAAATTGTAGCTGTTAAGTCATTTAAGCAATAGGATATGATCAGAAATGATTAGTACTTAAAGAAGGAATACTAGCTATGGTGAGAAACAAAACTTGAGGAAATGATGATATATGCACTGACAATGCTAATTTTACTATGTCTAGGAAAATACTGATCAAATGATTGGAAGAGATTTATTTTCATTTCCCCCTCAATACAAACAACCAAACAAATATATAAATTATTGAGCATCATTAATATTACAAAAAAGCATAATTTTACTGAAGACAATTCAAAACTAGGCAACTGTTTGTCCATGGCTAACAAACTGGAATCAGAAGAAGGTGTGGAATGAGAGATATACTGCTGAAATCCAACAACTGTGGTGTCACAGCAGTAAAGTGCCTGGAGGGTTCCAGATTTTTTCCATTTGAACTTGCCATCCAGTTCTGTGTGAGACAGATGTGATAGAAGCTCCCCAAATTATTAAAATCATGGCAATACTATGAGGAAGTTCTATTTCATCCTATAAGATCATTATGTATCAGAAGTGCATCAATGAAATTTGGAATTGTTGAAATCAGAAAAAAAAAACTTTTGTTCAAAACAGAGAATACTAGAACAAGGTTTGCCTGTGTTTCAACAATCTGGGTATGTTAGGATATTTGACTATGTGGATAGATAGCATAGTTATCAATGCAAATAATAGTAATTCTAGAACTTTTAACTGTGCTCATTTGGAACTTTTACATATTACAAGATGTATTCACTTGAACAGACAAATAAATGGTGGATGGGTGGAGAGTTGAAATGTATTTGCCAACATTGTATTTTTCTCTTAATTAATAAATCTAAATGCAGAACCCACCATTGTCTCTCAGTTTGTTTGTACAAGGGTGGCTTCTGTGCTATATTGAAGGTGAAAATTATGTCACTTGTATTTAAGATAGCAATATGATCTTTCAAAGTAAACATATTTCAGAGAAAATTATATACTAAGAACAGACCACCAAAACAAAATCGGCTGCCCACTTCTAAGGAAATAACTGCTGAAAACCTTAAGCATTATAGAAATATTGTCAAATAATAAAAGCCTAATGAATAAAAGTAGAATATAGTTGGAGACTGAGTTAGTCCAGGTTCACTACAAAAACAAATCCAGAAACACTCTTCTATGTATAGGAAAGAGCACTGTATGGTAGAGTAATTGTATATTAAAAAATATCTCAGCCCAGTCCAGATCAAGTCCATTTGCTTGATATTAGACCACATGGTGAATACTAACCATAAATTTCTCTCCAGACACAGTCTGAGTTGGGTTGGAAAGGACTTACATATGACTGAGGAAAAACTTCCTTCTCAAAATAGAGTGAACCACGGTCACATGAATGTAGCAATGCCTGTGGTAGTGGACCCTTCGGAATCTTCATTTGATGATAGAACACAACTCAATGTAGCAAAAACAGCTGCAAAAATCTATTGATGACAGGAACAGAAAATGTAAGAAGTATGAATGGAGGAAAATTGGAAATAGTGAAAAATGAAATGGAGTACATGAGTATTGATATTCCAGAGATTTGTTAGCTGACTTGACTGGTTTTGACCATTTTCAATTAAAAAATCACAAAACATGCTATCTTAGGAATTAACTACTATAAGGAAATGCATTTGTATTCATTGTCAAAAATGATGTTTGATGATCTATTTTGACTTACAAAGCAATTTATTGTATATGTTTGGAGATCTATCTTGACTTACAAAGCAGTTTATTATATATATATATATATATTTCAAGAAAATCCAAGTAATAATACTATTATTCTAATTTATGCAACAACCTTCCAAGCTATTGTTTTTAGGTTCCATCCAGTTGGTGGCTCCAATACATAGTAACCCTGTCCACACAGAAGGAAACTGCCTGGTCTGGAGTCATTTTCACAATATGCCCATGACTGAACCCAACAAGGCAGCCACTGTGCCAACCCATCTTGGTGAGGGCCTTGCTCTTTATTGCCATACTTCCATTTTACCAAGCATGAAGCAATTCTCCAGAAACTTGTCTCTTAACAACATGTCCAAAGTTGTTAATAAGATAAAGCCTTCTCTCTTTGTAGCTAAGAAGCCCTTCATCATACTTGTCCCAAGAGATGTTTGTCGTTTTAGAAGCTCAGGGTACTTTTATTATTCTTCCCAAGCACCACAATCAAAGTGCATCTGCAGCCTCCTTTATTCAACATCCAACTTTCACATGCATAAGATACAGTGGAGAATACCAAGGCTTAGGTAAGGTTCACCTTAGTCCCCAAAGTAACAGTTTTCTTCTTCAGTACTCAATAGGATATCTTATGCAACAGATTTACCAAATAAAATTTGGTCTCTTGACTTCTGCTTTCACAAGCATTGATTGTAGTTCCAATTTTGTAAGACAAAATCCTTCATAACTTAAAGGTTTTCACCACTTATGAGGTAACTTATTGGTCTAGTTGTGAGGATTTTGGTCTTCCTCACAGAGTTGTAATCCATACTTAAGGCTACAATCATTGACCTTCACTGGCAAGTGTTTTTCCTCAACTACAACAAGCAATATTTTGTTATCTGCATATCTCAGGTGTGAAGAAATCTTTCTTCAATATTAATTCCACATTTTTCTTCATATAATTCAGATTATCTCATGATGCACACAATATCGAGACTGAGAAAGTATGATAACAGGATACAACTCTGCACACACCTTTACTGATTTTAAATCCTACAGTATTCCCTCATTTTATTTGCGTAACAGCATCTTGATCCATGTGTAGGTTACACTGGAGCACAATGAAATATTATGAAATCCTCATTTTTCATCAATGTTATCTATATCCATCAAAGAAAATAATTCATGGTAAAACATAGGATCAGTATTTAAAGGATCACCTCCAAGAGATGAATTTCTCTGCTGGCTGCTTTGATGCACTGAGTGTTAGCAAAGATTTACAGCATGAGGAAAGGTTTGGGTCTCTTATATGCAAGGGAGCTATGAGTTGGAACTTATTCATTGGCTCATAGAACTGTAGGAGAAAGAGTCAGTCCAGGTAGACTTGAGGAAAAAATTTCAGAGACATGCATATAGGTATAAGGAATGGGTTTATATTCAAGAGGAACAGGACATTGAGAAAAAATCCCAGCCCAGTCCAGCTCAAAGTCACAAGTCCGATATTAACCCACATGCCCGAAATCAGTCCATAAAATCTTCTTCTGACTCACAAGGTCACAGGTCAGTGCCTACAGAGTCCAGGCACCGAGAGGGGTCTCCCCATGGCTCCTCGCTTCCATGGCTCAGGGTACATCAATAGCATCTTGTGATGGCAGAAACAACTCATCGCTTGCAGAGGCCTCCATGTGGCTGCCCCAGCCTCAGAGGTCCGGCTCCATCAGGGTAAAGCCGTGTGATCTCTCCACCGGCTACTCCAGCCTCCCAGACACTGCCATTCTGTGTTGCCTGTGATTAATCCTCTCTGAAACTAACTCCCAACAACTGGGGAAGATAACTTCTCATTTTCATGAGGGAAATATCAGGTGATTTCCCAGGAGTCTCAGGAGAAAGCCTCATCAGCTACTCAATGTCTTTCTCCAGATTAACAGGCCAGACTCCACCCCTATATTTCAATCATACAATTAACATAAGCACATGACTGACACAGAGAAATTAAGTGGCATGAATAAATGAGGGAAATAACTTGTAGAAAAATGTCAAACATCAATGACAGTATCCTGTGATTTCATTTTTTCTCTACATTCTATTCAAATTGTAGTATAAAGTGTACATATGTTTATATTGTGTTAGACAAAGCTTATTGTAGGTTTTAAAATTATAAATGTGTAAAAATATTTTCAGAATTCTAATTGCTACCATCTGCTTGATATGGCAATAAATCAGAAGAAATATTTTTTGCAGCATCTCCTCATATGAGGCAATAAAAAGGAGAAAATAAATCATTTCAAGAAAAAAATCCTTGTATTTAAGTTACCCTCTTAACTTTGCTATATGGAATTCATACACTGTTTCTGACCATTTTCTACATTTAGGTTTGGTGCTCATGTTCAAGTTTTTAAGTGTATGTTTGCTTTCCTGAACTTAGTTTGAGTTTCTTTCATGAATGAGAATTCTTAGTATTAATGTTACAATACTGCCATCTGGTGACTGTTAAAGGTTTACACTGAGTTGTGTTAAAGGTTTATACTAAGTTGTGAAATACCTTTGCTAAATGACATAAGCAGCTAGTTATCAGGGATTTGCAAATTCGTTGTGATGACATAATCTAAATTTTAAAAACATTATATTATGAAAACATGTCAGATTAATTGGGAGGACTTTAAATTCATTTTAACAGACTCACCCGTAGCTACTATCTCAGTACCATACTTTATTTGAATGAGTCTTGCTAGGTGTCACCCACTTGTCTTGACTTACACTGACCAGATGAGCAAAAGAAAAAAAACACTGAGCTGTCCAACCTAATATTTGTAATTATGTTTAAGGCCATGTTGCAGTCACTGGAATAATTTAACTCAGTGTTTTCCGAGGTCAGCCATATCCCCTGGGTAGTGCTTAAATGATCTAAGTCTGCTGTTCTCAACCTGTGTATCACGACTCCTTGTGGGGAGGGGTGTCAAATGACCCTTTCACAGTGGTCACCTAAGTGATGGAAAACACATATTTTGTTTGTCTTAGAAACTGAGAAACTGCTCCTCTATCCATCCTCAGGCAGGTCAATCCACCTGCAGACTCACCCACCTCTGAGTAGCCCATGTGAAAACTGTTACCCTTGCTACACCATGCTTCAAGACAAAATTTCATTTATTTGTAATTAGAAATTACACACAATATATACTTCACAGTATATAATTACATATTGTTTTTGTGATTAATCACGATGTTTTATTATGCTAAATTTGCAACAATGAAATTACATCCTGCGTATCATATATTTACATTATGATTCATAATAGTAGCAAAATTAATTATGCTGTGGCAATAAAAACAATTTTATGTCTGAGGGTCACCATAACATGAGCAACTGTGTTAAAGGGTCACAGCATTAGGAAGGTTGAGAACCACGGATCTCAAAAGCAGATGCCAATACTTTATCCTGGATTATGAGTTACAGTATAAAAATTTATAATTTCTAGGGAGGCATTGAGTTTTCTTTTCCCCTTGAAAATATAGTGAGACGTCAAATAAATTTAGAGACTTATGTGCAGGTTTGGACGTATTTTCTGATATCCATTTTCCTCTTAACCTTCAAATCTGTCCTTTTGATGACATTTTGGTTTCTTCTTTGACGATGCCTTTGCTGTTCTATAGCCTTTCTCGCCTTCAGTTATTGATATTGAAATGTGAGATGATCTTACTCTTCCGGAGGAATACATTGAAGGTTCTTTTTTGGCTTTTTCTACCCATTTATATATTCTTCCCCTGTAACTTGAACTTGCATAAATGCAACTATTAATCTTTTTTGCAGTTTTCTCCTGACTCTCTTATGTATGATGGTATGCCAGATGAAGCCATTTTGAATTCTTGGTATTCCATATGGGGAGGATCATGTGCATAGCCACATTTTGTGCTATGGATAAAGCAGTATTTGCAAAGAATATCTTTTTATTCCTCCAACTCCCCTCAAATTCTATCATTCCACATATATGAAGAAATCATATTTTCAAACTACTGATACTTCTTTGTTTTCAATTTCCACATTCCAAACAACTAGTGTGATAAATGCATGTCTATTGTGTATTTGCTCATATTCAGCCTATAGAAGTGGCTAATATCAAACTTTTCATCTTTGGCATTCATCATCAAATCATATTTTGAATAATAATCATATTAATTTTATGCTGTGTAATTACATGTGCATCATCCTATAGCAGACAATGTTGTGTTTTAGCATAGACCTTGAAATGTTTGGGGGGTATTTTTGACAGTGAATGCAAGACCAATCCCATCAACTTCTGGTTGTAGATGGTATGACAGTCTGATTCAAATGACCAATAATATTAGTCCATTTTCAGTTCATTGATGCCTAACATATTGATCTTTATGTATCCTTTCTCATTTTTGAGGTTTTCTGATTTTCCTAGATTCATACTTCGCACTTTAATGCTTAAAATCTATACTTCCAATTGTATAATTTCTTTTTGAGTCATCCCATTTAATTAAATGAAGGTCCTGAAATCTTTGCTGCAGAAACATCATTATGGTCTACTCTGTGAATGATAGCATTTGACCAGTCATATTTTGTGTTCTGCCTTTATATCAGACAATGGTCTGCAGCTATTTACAAACTTTTCAGTCACTAATTGTGGCATTCATGCACTTTGGTGTCAATTTCATGATTAGGAGTGTAGGGGTGGAGTCTAGCCTGTCAATCAGGAGAAAGCCAATGAGACCTCTGTGTGGGCATGACTTTCTTCTGAGAAGTCTGGGAAATCTCATGGTATTTCCCCTTGGAGGTGAGGGGTTCACTCAGTTCCTTGGAGATGCTCTACTGACAAGACAAGATGGCAGCATGCTGATAGAGTCCTAGTAACTGAAGGAGCTGGAGGAGAAGCCCCACATGGGCTTACCCTGCTGGAACCAGACATCTGAAGCCAAAAAAGCCACAGAGAGACCCTTGCCAGTGCTGAGATGCTTCTAGCACCACTGGATATTGCTAATGGACCCTGAGCCCTGAAAATGAGGAACCATGGGGAGACCCTTGCCATCCCTGAGATGCTTCTTCTGCCACTAAATACATAAGACCCACTGGCCTGTGTTTGTCCTGGTGTCATTGCACATGTTTCATGAGTCATAAGAAGATTTTACAGACTGGTATGAGACATTTGGGCTAATATCAGACTTATGACATTGGATTGGACTGGGTTGGGATGCTTTCTCAATGTTCCATTCCCCTTGTATATAAACTTTCCCCTTATATCCATATGTATGTTTATGAATTTGTTTCTCTAGTCTACCCAGTCTACTAGTTTCTCTAGTCACCCATGTTTTCCTTGTTCTTTGCCTTCCCCAGGTTAAAAGCTACACTGACTGTCCATCCTGGGTAGGCCTGATGGGTTTTTAAATACCTGTGGTACAACACCTAGTATCTTGACCACAACGAAACTGTCACACAGAATAAGTGCAAGCAAAAATAACATATATCATTCTATTTTTAAATGTCTCTGAGTCACTATTAATTCATAGCACCTTTATGTACAACAGGACATAATACTACCTAGCTCACAATTGGTTTTATACTTGATCTCAGTTTTTCAGCCACTTTGTCAATCTGCTTGATTAAAGCACTGCTTCTTTAGCTTTTAACTTACACTTTAATAAAAACGATGCATTGTCCTGGGAATTCCTGGTAGTATTTCGTAAGTACACGAAACGAAATCTACTATCGCTGCTTCTGAGGAGCATTCTGGCTGTACTACTTCCAAACACATTTCTTTTTTCATCTGGCAGTCCATTTAATGCCCAATACTATTCACTCATACCATAACTTTAAGCCACAACTTCTTTAATGAAAAAAGAAAAGAGAGAAACACCAACATAGCTGCCAGAGTCTCTTGTGACTCCTGGTGAACCCCACACAAGGTCGAACGGCCTCCGTGAGTTCCTGAGACTGGAATCTGTAAGAGGCAGAAAGCCTCCTCTTTCTCCCCCACGGCTGCTGGTAGTTTCAAACTGCTGACATTGCAGTGGGCAGCCCAACGTGTAACTACTATGCCTAGAGTGCTAAACTTCTCCTGTCTTTCCAAATCGCTGTCTAGCTTTCACGTTTATATGAGGTGACTGAATATATCACACCATGGTCCAGTGCATCTTAACCTCCAAGTGACCTCTTTGATTGTTGATACTCTTGAAAGGTCTTTGACTGTATATTTGCCCAAATCTATGTCTACTTGATCTTTTGACTGAGGTTTCCATGGGTATTGGTTGGGAATTAAACCAAAAATCTTGAGAACTACAAGACTTGCACTGTCTTGCATGATGTTGCTTATTGACCTACTTGTAAAGATCACTATCATTATTGTAAGTTGAAGTGTGATCCACTATGAAAGCTCTATTTCTTTATCTTTATCACTTAATGGCTGAAGTTTCATCTCATCCACTTTTGGCAATGTTGTATCATCCTCAAATAATTTCTCAAATTGTTAATGATCTTTTCTCCAAACATGATGTTGCATTCTTCTGATAGTTTAAATTAGCTTAATTTAATACACATTATGTGAGACTTAAGAAGACATAATATAATTTTTTGAAGGATGAATATTCCAAACTGTAATTAAACAATAATTGATTTTCCCCATAATGACCTGGTAAATATTTGTGACTAAATAAAGTTTATTGACAGTGATATAAATTTATTTATTATATGGTGAGTAATTTATGTACTCTACAGGTTATTGTCTATCACATCTATCTAGTCAAGACAGAATCAATATTATTTTGCTTGGAAAAGAGGGGAGGAGCTAGGTGTAAGAATTTTAGATTTGAAGACTAATGTGTGCCTGATCCAAGTCATGATACTTTCAATTGCTTCATATGAATATTGGTTGTTGAAGAAGAGCAAATAGTAGATGTATGGTACTGGTAAAGAATATCAAAAGTACCATAGCTGCTAATAACATGAACAACTCTGTGTTGGAAGAAATATAGCCATGGTGCTCCTTATAAGGAAAGGATGGCAAGACTTATGTTCCTGTATGTTGGAAATGGTATCAGGATTTACCAATACCTGGAAAAGGGCACCATTCCCAGTAAAGCAGAGGGGCAATGCAAAAAAGGAAGGTGTTTCACAAGACAGATCAACACAGGCTAGAGCAATGGGCTCCAACACGTTAAAGACTTTGAGTATGGCACCAGGTGTAGAGCTCTTTATTTTGCTAGACATTAAGCCTCAAGTAACTCAACCATACTTTACAATAAAGGATGAGGAACGGAGTTCGGAGAAATGAAGAGAAAAGAACAAAAATTTTAAAAATTCCTTTATCAGAAAAAAAAATAATTTGCTTTCTAAATTTACTTATTGTGGCGGTCATTTATTCGTGATGTCACTTTCATGATTGGGATATAGGGGTGGAGTCTAACCTATTAATTTGAAGATAACCAATGAGTAGCCGATGGGACCTCTGCACGGGCATAGTTTTCTCCTGAGAATTCTGGGAAGTCTCATGGTATTTCCCAATTGGAGAAGAGAGACTTGACTCTGAGTCTCTGAGATAATGAACCACTGACAAGACAAGATGGCAGTGTCTGAGGAACTGGAGGAGCTGAAGGAGAAGCCACACGGCCTTACCCTGATGGAACCAGACCTCTGAAGCTGGAGAAGCCATGTGGAGACCTTGCCAGTTCTGAGTTGCTTCTATCACCACTGGATGCTGTTGACGGACTCTGAGTCATGGAAGCGAGGAGCCATGGGGAGACCCTTGCCAGCACCAGGATGCTTTGACTACACATGCTTTGTTAGTCAGAGGAGACTTTATAGACTAGTATCGGACACATGGGCTACTGTTGGATTTATGACCTTGGACTGGAATGGGTTGGGATGTTTTCTCAGTGTTGCATTCCTCCTGTATATAAACCTTTCCTTTATACATATGCATGTCTATGAATTTGTTTCTCTAGTCTACCCAGACTAACACACTTATCAATCACATATAGGAATAGAATGCCTCTTGTCATTCCTTTTCAAAATTAAAAACAAAATTAAAAAACTAAAGTAAGTCAAATATTTTTGTTTCATAAAGTCAGTGATAGTTTTCAGAAGAGTATTTGAGAACTACAATCACCATGAGAAAATCTTTCATATGCCAAACCACAAAAGATGATCATTGAGCCAAATGACTTTAGAGAAAATAAATAAATAGGAAGCAAAGGTTATGTTTGGATTTTGTAATAAATGATTTTGAGTAAGGATGAACACAAAACTTGTTTTTTTAAACTGGTAGAACAACTGAACAAAATAAATTCAACTCTCAGAGAATATACCAAGAATACATATCAATAATATACCTACATATATATATATATATATATATATATATCAGAGTATGTATTCCCTTAGTCTACAGAGGCTTCTCTTTTCTTTCTCAATTCAACTAGGAAAAATTCATTTAATTTTCATCTCAGACATTTTCATCAGTTAAAAAATAATGAGTACAAATTTATGTCTTTCTTACACATTTTGACATTAGTTACAGGTACAATTTCCCTCTTTCAGTAAGAAAAGTACACAATTGTTAATATAATTAATTGTCAGAGGATCCAGTCTCCTACATTAACATCACGGCCCAGTAGGTGCAATTTCATGGTGATAATTATTAATTAATTATTATAGTAAAGTGATAGAGTGCATGAGAAAGAGAGAAATAATAGAGTCAGACACATATCATGGTAGTATGCTCACATCAACCATGCCTGGTGGTCTGTGTGGAGTGTGAGTGGGAGGAAGGGAAGATATGGAGAAAGGGGACTAGGAGGAGGGAGAGGAGTTGGAAGGGGACAGGCATCTGAGAGAGTCCTCTATTTTGACCAAGTCTTAAATAACTTTTGAGTACATGCAAGGCCCTTAATTACAGGTAAGGATATATGTCATAGGAAAGGGTTGTACACATCACAGGAAGGGGATGAGCTAGGGGCATATATGACATGCCAAAGGGAGGGACTAGGGATATACAGTGACAAGAAAGGCGAAACTAGACTCGATATGGCAGCCTAACCTTGATTATCCTTGGGTGGGCTTAACCTCTTTGTCTCCTCTAAGGAAGTAGGAGTGGGCTTTACTTAGAGTGGGACAGGTGATGCAGTCTGATTATGAGGGATGGCTATTAACCCTTAAGGAGAATAGCTCTTGACCTGCTTTGGTTGACCGCCAAGTGTATGGTCATATGCCACATGTAGCAAGGAGCTTAGGTTAGGCAAATATTTGGGGAAACAACTTGGGAGAAATCTTTCTGTTCCTCACAACTAGCAGTGCAGCATAACATAAAAGCATGACTACCAAGGAAGGAGAACCCTTGAAATTATCTGTTAGCATCGACATCAATCAATGTGCTCAGCAGGAATGACTTGGACTTGATTTTGAAGTCTGCTTCCATTCTACTTGACTATTCAGAGATGCTTGTAATATCATAGATTGTATCAAGTATTTTCCATCTTAACTTAAATAAATTTCCTTTCAGCTAATATGAGCTGAAATTAAGTTTTATCTTTTGTTACACAAGTTCCCTATGACATATTTTTACTTATAAAGTGAATTTTCTGGTGTTTGATATATCTTTCTATTAAAATATTGCCTTTAACCAGGTATTTTTATGCCATCTATTAAAACAAATAATTTTTGCAATAGATTCAGCCTAACCTAACATAATGCCCCAGTTTCGTCATGGTTCATTTTCGCTAATTTAAGCTATTTCTAAGAAATCCAATTTACCTATAATTCTATGGAAATGGCTACTTTCTCTCGCAGTAGGTTCCATTTCTCACTATATGAAAAACTCCTAAATTGGTAAGCTGACCTCTAAAACTACAGCAAAGAACTAAAAGTACATGGAAGAGATAATTTATACAAGAGGGTGTTTTACTGTTATTAGAGCCTTTGAAACTATCTGAAAATATTTGAATTGAGCAAAATCCTTCTTACAGTAAATTACAGAACCTATTACTGTCTCTATGATTGAGCAGGCCAATGAGTTTTAACTACGCCCTATTGCCTGATCACTTCCTTGAATGAAATTTTATCTTACTTCTGCAAAGGGCTTGAAATTACTTTCAGTAATATGTGAGGCTCATCAGTTTCTATTTATTCTTCTTTAATATTTAAACCTGTGATGAGCATCAGTGCACTGAACATTCTACAGAGACTCACAATCTCATTTACATGTTGATTCAAAGATCTGTATATTCTTTATAAAACTCCCTAATAGAACACCAGCATTTGTTTGTTTGGAAGGCTGTACTTTATAGACTTTTAATTTCTGTAGTACTTTATTGGTTTCCTAATTGCTCATGAGCATACATTTGGGCTTGGTAGGGTTCTTTATCAAAAACTGAAAAAAAAGCAACAAAATGTTGATTATCTCCATAATTGAAATATCACAGACATGGACTGTTAGTATAATATACCATTTTCTTTACTGCAAAATTCCCTGGAAATCATTCAGAGCCATTTCAAATAGCTTAAACTTATATTTCATTAGAATATTTCATTAATAATATTAGTCCCTAAAAGGTAATACATAATCCCTCACTGCCTTTTATTTTTCTTCTTGATATATCATGGGAAAATAAAAGAGTGGTCATGAAGTTAATTAAAATAGCAATGAATAAAAGTATTTCTTTACATATTTTATCCTCTGACATTTCAATGATTTTCAATAAACAATTTGTGTACTAATTAGGTAGATCAATAAAATCATCACTCCTGCTTTTGGTATACAATTAGTATAGCAGATATTTTCTAATCATTTTATTGGGGGCTCACACAATCTTATCACAATCAATACATACATCAATTATATGCAAAACACATTTGTACATTTGTTGCCATCATCATTCTCCATGCATCCTTCTTCACTTAAGCCCTTAGTAACAGTTTCTCATATTTCTCCTCCCTCCCCACTACCCCTCTCTCATGAGCCCTTGATGAGTTACAAATTAACATTATTTTGTTGTATTGTGCACTGCTTGATGGGGCCCTACACCCACTTCCCTGTTGTCCTTAGTCCAGGGAGGAGGTTATATGTAGATTCCTACAATTGGTTTCCCCTTTCTATTCCAGTGTCCCTCCACTCTCCACCCTCACCACTCCCACCACTGGTCCTGAAGGGTTCATCTGTCCTGAATTCCCCATGTTTCCAGATCCTATCCATACCAGTGTACATCCCCTGATCTAGGATTTGTAAGGTAGAGGTGGGATCATGATGGGGGAGGAAACATTTAAGAACTAGGGGAAAGTTGTATATTTCAGTGTTGCTACACTGTACCTTGACTGGCTTGTCTCCTCCTTGCGACCCTTGGGATGTTGAGCAGCGATTTTTTAAAGACAAAAATAGTAGCAAAATTATTCTCCCAATACTAGCAAATTAAGTGATTAAGTATAAATCTTAATTAGTGCATAAATATTGTAACGCTGCCCAATTATCCACCTAAGGAACATAAAAGAGAATTGCATCTTATGAACTGTATTGCTAATATTTTTTTTTCATTTTTAACCTGTGGTACGTCATTAAAGCTTACCTATTTTGAGAGCAAATATAATCCCCATTTGGAGAAAAAGTTAATTAACTTTTTGTGTGGAAAAACATCAAGAGAGTCTATCTACTAGAAATGAAATTTTGCAAGGCACTATTGCCAATTGTGACCATCTATATTCAATCCAAATTAACAATTCAGTGCAAAAAGCTCTGGAAACATCCATGATCCAGAAGAGTGGATGCTACTCAGCACTTGAAAACCAGCATGAGTCATGCAATAGCTGCCACAAATGCTATAATCCATGTTCTATTAGAGTCAAAGTGGTGGTTAATACTCTACAAAATAAAACAACAAATTTAAAACAAATCTTGTCATAGACAGTTTCAACTTTCACTTGAATGCACATATTGATATTTTGTGACTAAAGGCTATACTTTTAATGTGTCAATATCCTATAATTCATATTTAGTATTAATTTTATTGATAACCCTCTGACTTTCTAATGATTTTAGGCATTCATAATTATAATATGGACTGAGTTTTTCTCCTCTGGCAACAATCTGTGCCCTGATATTTATTTCTGTCTATATAAGTAGAGACACTGAGAGTTTCTTGTGACTAGTGGTTGATTGGTACAATTTCACCCTTTAATATTTAGCCTATCTGTCCTTGTGTATTAAGTCTGGGTGATGCAGTGGCTAACATGCTGTGGGTTATATACTACATGATCAGCAGTTGGAACCAGCCAGGCTCTCCAATGGTGAAAGCTGAGTTATTTGAGGGTGTTTTTTGTTGTGGTTAGAACAGATTTGTTGGTACATAATTCACATATCACATAATGCATTAGTTTATTCACAGCAAGAAGAGTTGTAAAATCATCATCCAATCACTTTTAAAAATATATATTTATTTCTTGCACTCATTGCTATTAGCTCCCCGTTTTCTTGAATCTTCCTGCCATATCTTTAAGGAACCATTGATCTGATTACTGTTTCTATAGATTTTGCTACACTGCATCTTATATGAGAAATATTAAAAAGCAAACAAGCAAAAGCTAGCAATAGTAGCAAATGAAAACCTTGATCAGAAAGAAGACAGAATTTGTTAAAAGCTATAATAAATTAACAATGGATAATAAGAGAGATCAATTTAAGTACTAACTGTTAACCTAAGTGAATCTGCAATGATCTGCTTTCTAATGCATTCTTCATGAATCTTTTGACTCCCATAATGATTTGCAGTCTCAGAAACCCACAGAAACACTCCCACTCTGTCCATAAAGTCCATATGAGCCACAATTATCTGATGAGAGTGCTCTGGGATTTGGAATGATGTCTTTACATTTAAAGTGGATCACTTAAATAACCTGGGATAGCAATCTGTCCAAGCAGGCTTTGGTCTGATACTTTGAAACATTGAATTCCTTACAGAAGACAAGGAGGACAAAGACAAGTTGTTTTGTTTGTCTATGCCTTCTCTCAATAAAAATTGTCATTCCTGCTCTCAGGAAGAGAAATCCAAGAGGAGATGCTATTTTCTTTTATGTTAATAAAAAATTTGGGTTTGTAGCTTTTCAGTGTGAATTATCATTGGGATATTATTGGAGCTCACATCACAAAGTAGGATAGAGTCTACATAATTAGGTACAATGGAACTGACTCTCTGACTAAACCAATCTGAGCGATGTTATGTTATTAGTCCAGGCACAGTAATACCTAAAACAGCTACTGGATAGAAGATTCTCCCAGTGGCATGGGGAAGGAGGTGCATGTGGGTGGGAGGTGGAGGAACGGAGAGAGTGGGAGCAATGAGTGAGGGGCCAGAGTTGAGGTATGAGGGAATAGGGTGAGGAGTTAGGGCACGTTGTTATATCATTTTTAAAGATCTTCTTATTGTTCTAATGAAGTAGGGTAAGACAATATTTCAAATAATAACAGAAACCAGCCGGAATCTCAAAATCCATATTTAGATCCTGTAATGATTTACAGATGCTATTACTTTTCAGAGCAGTGGAGGAAATACTGAATATTCACAATGACTCTGACTTTATCTGTGTAGTGCCCTTGTTATCTGTGGGGACAGGGAAGCCTCTAGGTGAATCCAAAGACACACCATAAGTGCTTGCTAAAGTGGGGCATTTTTGGAGTGTTAGTGTCCTTATATACTTATATGCAATATTTTTCTATAAAACAATACATTGGTGAAGTACTTGAGTGGACGTCCAATGCCCATTTGCTGTCCTACTACATGCATATAGTATGCTTGTCCTACTGCTATATATGCTCATCATATATAATATATGCACCTATGTACTTGCTTGTGATTCCCCATCGTCTTATATACATACATATACCTGTGTACATGCCTGTATTTAAACCTCTATAAATGCTCTTTACCCCCCAGTTCTTTCCTCTATTTCCTTTTACTTTCCTCTTGTCCCACTCTCATGCTCAGCCTCCATCTGTGTTTCAGTATTGTCTCTCTGTTACATTACTCTTGATCAATCCCTATCAGATGTCTCACACCGACCTTGTCACTGATTTGAATCAATTGTTGTTCCCTTACCCCTAGGCTGGTCAGCACTACCTCCTTTTCCCCTCCTCTCCTTATCCCATGCCCCTCCGCCCACCCCCCAAGCATGAATCCCATCATTTTCACCTCTAGACTGTTCATCCAGCCTATCTTATCTAAATAGACCTGCAGAGGTAACAATATGTACAAAAAAAGGCATCCTAAAATGAAGCAACCAAAGAGAATAAGACAGTGATAATAACAACAAAAAAGTCCCGATGTCATATATATATATATATATATGTAAAAAGATATAAATATCAATCTAAAAACCTGTAAATAGTTAAATGTCTGTTCATTTACCTCAGGAGTGTCCTCTGGTTGAGTCAGATGGGGTAGCACACCCTGGCCCCAAAGTATATCCCTGGCACTCCTTTGGGAACTCCATGCTCTGTTGCATGCCCTTAGTATTTTGCCATGGTGTGGTTGAGTCAGACAGGGCAAGAACATTTTGTTCTATTAAATTGGCATTCCATGATGCTCACCTTCCTGACACGATCACTGAACACAAATGTGTGCAAAAGCAAAGGTGGTGCAGAAAGCTGATGGTGCCTGGCTATCAAAATATGTAGTGTCTTGAGTCTTAAAGGCTTGAAGGTAAACAAGCAGTTATCCAGTTAAAAGTATCAAAGTCCACATGGAAGAAGCACAGCAATCTGTGTGATGATGACGAGCTGTCAAAGGGATCAGGTTTCAGGCACCAAAGAACTGAAATTTATATCATTATAAATGAAGGGGAGTACAGATTGGGCTTCCAAAGTCCATCAATAGGTGAAGTGACATCCTCTTACAGAGGGGTTGTTGTGAGGAGGTGTCAGTCAAGGTACAGTGTAGTAACAATGAAATATTCAACTTTCCTCTAGTTCTCAAATGCTTCTCTCCACCCATTATCATGATCCTAATCCTACCAGACAAACCCAGTTGGGCCAGGAGATGTACACTGGAATTGGAAACATGGGGGATTTAGGATAGATGATCCTTCAATACTAATAGTGGGAGTGGTGATCCTGGGAGGGTGGAGGGATGGTGGAATAGTAAGGCAGAACCAATAGCCTCCTTTCTGAGGTATGGACAACAGGGAAGTGAGTGAAGGGACACATTGGAAAGTGTATGATATGAAAATGTAATAATTTGTAAATTATTAATGGTTCATGGGGGAGGGGGAGGAGGAGAGAAGGGAAATATTGGGAGCTGGCACTAGGGGCCTAAGTGGAGGAAAGATGTTTTGAGAGTGATGATAGCAACAAGTGTGCAAATGTGGCCTTCTTACACTTGATGTATGCATGGATCGTGATGGAAGTTGTATGAGCCCTCAATAAAATTGTTTATTTAAGAAAAAGAGGGAGAAAGAGAAGCTTATACTAAGGGCTTAAGTAGAAGGTGTTTGGAAGTGAATATGGCAGCATGTGTACAGGTGTGCCTGATACAAATGATGTATTGAATATTTTAAGAGTTGTAAGAATCCCCGATAAAATCATTGAAAAAATATATTGATATAAATTATCTTAAAATATCTTGTTTTTAGTTGATTTTTTTTATTTGTACTTAGTTTAATAATTGATGTGGTTGCATTCGTGTCTGTCATCTTTCTATATATTCATATTTCTGTTCCTATATTTTTGTTCTTTTCTCCTTTTTTCTTACCTTACTCTGTTATCAATTAAGTATTTCTCTTACATTTCCTTCATTATCTTCATATTTGATTAAAGCTTAATTACAGAACTGTGAGTTTTAGCTATATATATTATTTAGCATATATATATGCTAGACATATATGTATATTTGCATCTATATATGTGTGCAAGTACAATGCTTTAAACTATGCATAAGTTTTCAGCAGCTTCTTCCTTCAGAGTGGGAAGCTAAGTACTTCTTCATTGTCTTTTCTAAGTCCGGAAGTATTGCTGACTCTTAGCTACTTTCATCGACCCTGCTAACATACATAATACCAGTGACTTAACTACTAGCATCTCAGCAACAGATGGTCCTACACAGTACAGCAAACTGACAGAGAAGTATCAGAAGATCATAATAAACTGTGGGTAATCTTCAGAAGAAAGGGAATTCCGGAATACATCACAATGCTCATGAGGAACTGGTATTTTGATCAAGAGACAATTGCGCAAACAGAACATGGGAATGATCAATTATGTAAAATCAGGGAAGGTGTTGTATTCTCTCAACATACTTGTTGAATCTGTTTCCTGAGCAAATAATCAGAGAATCTGGATTATTTGAATAAGAATACAGCATCAGGATTGCAGGAAAACTTATTAACAATCTGCAATGACACAAATTTGTTTGCTGGAAGGGAGGAGGAATTGAAGCATTTGTTGATGAAGGTCAAGGATTATAGCCTTCATTATGCATACAACTCAATGTAAGTAGAAGAATGAGACATGGAGAAAAGGTTGAAGCTGTGAATGATTTTGTCTTGCTTGGATCCACAATCTATGATTATGTGAGCAGTGGTTAAAAGATCAAAAGATGTATTACATTAGATTATCTGGTGCACAAGAGCCTGCTAAAGTATTGAAGATCAAGGATATTTGCTCTCCCTCCCACACCTCTTCAATCTACCTAACTATCCATGCATTACCTCCTCATAGACCACAGATTGAAGGAATATATATATATATATATATATATATATATATCCTGTATCCTATATGTGTTTTTAATTCCTTGGTGCTAAATTAAATTTCCCATTTATATCCACAATTTTCCCTACCTGAACATATTTTTTGTTAAAAGTTTTTATATTCTTAATCGCCAGCTATGTTTGCACAAAAAAATTCCTTCATTTCACCATTATTTTAAAGAACTTTTACTTGATTAATGTCTAGTTTTACATCCCTGTTTCACTACATCCTTTTAAAAGAGGTCTATCACTATCTTCTGAAGAGAACATAGAAATATTTTCATTATAATCTAGATATTTTTCATTTTTTATTGGTTTTATCCAATTTGATTACAACATAACCAGACATGAATTCATTTGCATTTTTTGCTTGAGGATCATTAATTAACTTGGATAGCTGAGTAAATAATTCCTACAAGACAAATCTCATCAATTATTTCTTTGCTGTAAAGTGTTAATGTATCAGACTTGACATCTGTCCTTTGAACATTATACTTATAAATTTGGTCGCTACGTAACATCTGGAAACTTAGGTTTCAAGAGATTTCTAACCATTCCCAGAAATTCTGATTAGCACAATTCTTAAACTGCTTATACAAGCAATGTGGTCTATGTTGAACATCTGTTTACTTATGGACAGCTGACATTTTGGTATGAAGTCAAGAGGAGACTTTCTATATGAATAAAAACCCCAAACCAAATCCATTGTCGTTGAATTAATTGCAACGCATGGTGTGCTCATAAGGCTAATGTAGGATTCATCAACATTTAGAACTAGTAGGACTACAGTTGAACTGACCCATAGGGTAAATATTTATGAAAATTGATTTTCACACATTTTCTCTAGGGGATCAGCTAGTATATTAAATATTTTCATTGTCAGTGGAGAAATTAATAACTTCTCTATCAGTAGCCAATAATAATAATTAATAATAATAGTAATAATAATACTAGCTTAGGCATTGTGTCTCTAATGAGCTTCACTAGATGATAATATTTAACAGATTATTGTCATAAACTTCTCACTGATGGAATAGAGAACTTTAGAGTACACTGGGCCAGAATGTTTAACTTGAGACCATTTTACCCTTTATTTGAAGGGGTGAGATTTTTTTCCTCTTTGATGAATATTTTCTATCTATCATCTATGATACATCATAGCTATGGATATGATGTCATATTGAGTCCTGTGAATCTTACCGCACTGAAATTGGAGGTGAACTTGGAGATCTTTGATATTATTTTTCATTCATTTGTTTTTTTTGCCTTAACTTCCCCTTTTCAGATGTTTTGATATTCCACATCACCCCATTTGTTTGTTCACTGCTGATTTTAGGTATCAGTTTTCATCTCTATGAATTTCAGCTAATTTTCTTGTAGCTTATTTTTCCCCCATTGAGTTTTCTCATATGTTTATGCCTTATGCATCTCTCTACCATTGAATGGAAGATGAATGCCACTATAGTTGTTATTCTTAGTTGCCTTTGAGTTAGTTTATTGGTCTGAGTAGACTAGAGAAATAAGTTCATAGACACTCATATGTATACAAGAAAGAACTTTGTATAAAGAGTAATTGTACATGAAAAAAACACCCAACCTAATCTAGATCAAGTCCACAAGTTCTTTGTTAGCCAATATGTTTGATACAAACCTAAAAGTCTTCTTCAGACTCATGAAAGACATACAGTGATGCTGAATGCAGGAAGATTACAGGCCTGTGGGCTGGAAGTCTTGTGGATCCATTGGGAGCATCTCAATGCTGGCATTGGTCTCCACATGGCTCCTCCAGCTTCAGGGCTCTAGTGTAGTTCCATATGCCTTGTCTGCAGGAATGTCTCTGAGAAAATGCTTGTGACCTGCCTCCAGCAAGTTGTTTATCATCTTAGCGTCTCAAAATGATGTCATCAAACTACAATCTGATTGGCAGACTAAATTTCATTCAATTCGCTCTTGTTTCATTTGACAACAGATTATGTAACTATCATAGATCACCCTTTATAAATTTGACACTTTCACAAAACTCTTCAGCCATATATCATTTTCAAACAGTAATAAAATCATATCTGTTCCTAACAGGATAAAACTAAAAGGCATACAATTTAATATGTGCCATCCTCCTTAAAATATGATATTCTATAAAGATAAACAATATCCTAAGGCTAACAATTACAGTTAAGTAACACCTATAACTTAATCCTATAACCCTACTAATATATTGTCCCACCTATGAAAGTTTTTTATCCAACCACTTGATGTCTTTATTCTCTCTATTTAGTGTATACAATTTCTATACTTCCCACTTACATCAACTCAGTGCACTGAGGAGACAATCATATTTTCTGATGTGAAGAATCTTCACTCCAGTAGGAACCTACTGAAATCCACATCTATAAGCAATCTTAAATCAGAATAGGTCATCATAATGTCTGCAGCAAGATTAACCAGTTCACAGGCTCAAAAATCTTCTCTTCGTCTTGTCAGGTTCTGGTCAGCTCAATGTGGGCTGCCTCACTTAGCCTTGACAAAGTGCCTGTTGACTGCCTTGGCTTTAAACCACAGCTCCATCACAAATTCTCAACAATCCTATCCCCTTTGGACTAGGTCATGAACTTTAGACCAGTCAACCCACGCTCTTCTCTAGTTTCTGTAAAACAGGTCCATGGGTGTCAGTGGCAAGAGTCAACCCATCTCTTTGTTGTTGATTTTTTTCCAATTCCACTCAACAAGTAGATCCAGGTGATCACCTAACAAACATTTAAGTCTGCCCAGAAGTTCACTTTAACAATTCAGTCCTAGAGCACAGTTTTCTTGATGGTTCCAGATAATTTTTTTCAGCTTCTGACAAAAACCACTAGTTCAATCTTCAAAAAGCCAAAGTTTCCTTTCAATCTGTCAACAGTCCTCTATGCAAGTCTTTTGGAATGCAAATGCCTGAGTACTCCAAAGCACTGGGTGGGGTTTATCCTTTCAGAGTTTTCTTTGCAGGGTGTCCTAACCCATTTAAAGCTTCACGTTTTAATGGTGGAAGGCAAGGCTTATAAATTCTCTATTTTCATAGCTCCCCATAATTATTTCTGTATATCTTTATATCAATATTAACACAAGAAATCAGTATAAGCAAATATAACCAGTATAAGATTCAACTCTTAAAACTCAGTTCTTAACAGTACAATCCTAATCCAAGTCATCTTAATCCTTATCTAAATGATTCCATTGATAAAAAGTATGGGACTGGGTCTCTGCCGGCATTAAGTGAAGAGACAGGCAGTCTCTCAGCCTTTTTTTTTTTTTTTTACTTTTTTTCAACCATTTTCACTAGGGAACTCTGAGAAATTCAAGGTTTTTTTGTCTCCTTAGCTCAAAATATACATTAATCACATTGATTTTTTACCATTTCACACAGAAATAACCAAATATTACACCAAACAAGATATTCAGACCTTTAACGTGTCATATTCTTTCCAGAAAACAACTCAGTAATAAGCTACATGGACATATTTGACCTCCAGCTAGCTAAAGAAGGAAAGCTACTTATGATTTGTATCTCTAGTACACTCCTAATATATATAATGTGTTAGTCTAGGTAGACTAGAGAGACAGATTCATAAACACTCACATGTATATAAGAAAGAGTTTATTTAAAGAGTAATTGTACATTAAGAAAACATCCCTTTCAAATCCAGATCAAGTTCATAAATCCTATATTAAGCCATATGTCAGGTGCCAATCTATAAAGCCCTCTTCAGACTCACAAAAGTCACTCAGTGACATGTCACACCAGATGCAGGAAGATCACAGGCCAGTGGGTGGGAAGTCTTATGGATTCAGTGGCATGGTAAGCATCTTTGCATTGGTAGGGGTATCCACATGGCTCCTTCAGCTCCAGGGGTCTTGTGTCGCTCCATGTCTCTTTTCCCCAAGAATGCCTTGCATGTGTCCCACCTGCAGCAAACTATGTATCTCCATAATGCCTCCAAATGGGGTTATCAAACTGTGACCTGATTGACAGACTAAACAAGCCTTCGCTCTTAAACCTCAAATTGACAGTTGATTATGTAACGACCACAGTTGGTTTGAAAAGAAGAAAGAAGATAACATCGCCCAGTCTTGGTCCTTCTTCACAATTATTGTTATGCTTGAACCTATTGTTAAAGCACTGTATTAATCCATGTTATGAAAGACATTCCTCCATTTTGCCGACCTTCTACTTTACCAAGCGTGATGTCCCAATCACTAATCTCTCTTGATAGCATGTCCAAAGTTTATGAAGATAAGTCTCACCAGTATCACATCTAAAGCACCTTGTGGTGTACTTTCTACAAGACAGATTTGCTTGCTCTTCTGGAAATTCATGATACTTTCTCACCAGCAACATAATTCAAAGGCACAACAATTCAAATGAGTTCTTCCTTATTCATTCAGCTTTCATTTGTACATGAAACTATTGAAAACATCATCGTTTGGGATAAGTTCACTGAGTTCTCCAAGTATCATATACACTTGAGTAGAAGTTGATCTGAATATGAGCCAAGACACCTAATTTTACCACAAGAACTAGATAAAATAGGTGATGAAAAACTCAGCATAAGCATGAGTGCCAGTGTATACGATAACACCTTTGTGCTTCAACATAGTTTTTTTGCTTATAAGATCACTTTATTGGGGGCTCTTACAGATATTATAATAATCCATACATCAGTTGTATCAAGCACATATGTCACCATCATTATTTTCTAAACATTTACTTCCTTTTTTAAAAAAATACTTTTATTTGGGGCTCTTACATCTCTAATCACAATCCATGCATTCATCCAGTGTGTCAAACACATTTGCATATAGGTCACCATCATCATTTTCAAAGCATTCTCTTCCTATTTGCATCCCTGATGTCAGCTCCCCATTTCTTCCCCATCCCTATTTTCGCAAATTTTTTATCATCCTTCATAGTCCTTCCCCTGTTTATCCGCCCTCACAAATACTTGATAAGTTATAGATTATTTTTCCATATATTACATCATCTATATCACCCCTCATCCACTTTTCCATTATTTATACCCCTGGAAGGAGTTCTAGTTTGGTCCTTGTGCTTAATTCACCTTTTCAGCCCCCTTCCTCCCTTAATCATCTGAGATCTCTATTCTTCTTGTAGGCCTTAAGGAGTTTATCTATCTAGGATAAACTGTGTTGTGAGCTCTTATCTTTAGCAATGTGCATGCTCTGGTTGAATCTTGATTTGTAAGGTAGAATTGAGGTCATGATAGTGAGGTCATGATAACACCAAAGAACTAGAGGAAAATTGTGTGTTTAATCAGTGCCACAGCTGAGCCCTGGTGACACAGTGGTTATGTGCGGGACTGCAGTCCATTCGGTTGATGGTTCAAATCCAGCACTAGCTCTACAAGAGCAAGTGTGGGCTTCCTACTCCCACCAGGACAGTGATGAGAAAAAATAAAAGTACCATACTGCAACCTGACTGTCTTGTCTCTTCCCTGCTACCCCTGTGTGAAGGGAAATCCAATTGTCTACAGATGGGCATTGGGTCTCCACTCTGTGCACCCCCCATTCACCATGGATATGGTTTTATTCTGGGTCTTAGATGCCTGATACCCGATCCCATCAATACGTCATAATCACACAAGTGGTACACTTCTACCATGCAGGTTTTTATGCTTCTCAGTTAAATGGCCACTTGCTTATCATCACTCCTTTGAAACCCCAGATGCTATATCTTTCAGTAGCTGGACACCACCAGCTTTCTTCATCACATTTATACACTCATCTTGTCTTCAGCTATCATGTTGGGAAGGTGAGCATCACAGAATGTCAGCTTGTTAGAATAAAGTGTTCTTGTGATAAGGGAGTACTTGAGTTGAGGCCCAGTATCCATCTGCAAACTTAATTCTTAACAAATAGATATTAGTATAGAGTTCTATTCCCCCCTCATTATATATATTTATAAATGTGCATGCCTGTTTTTAAACTTCTATCAATGTCCTTTACCTCCTGGTTCTTTTGTCTGATCCGTTTTACTTCCCTCTTGTCCTACCATCATGTTCAGTCTTCCTTTGGGTTTAGTAATTCCTTGCTGCAACATTGCCTTCCTTCCACTGAATTTAGCTCATTTGTTTTTCCCTTATCTCTGGATTTCTTGCCCCTCCCCTCTGTCTTTCTCCCACCTCCCCTTCTCCCATATCCTCCTGGAACCACTGTTCCCATTCTTTTCATCTCTCAATTATTTATCCTGCCTATCTTTTTTCCACTTTTTCCACTTTTCCAAAAAAGTGGAAAAAGCCAATAAATAGTTCAAGATCTGTTTGTTGCTTTTTACAAGTGTTTTTCAGTCGAGTCTGATGCGGTGTCTCCCAAGTCTATTTGTGGCAATCCCTGGGGTTTTCATCCCTCTGTTCCCCCTGCTCCTCTGCCTCAGGGCTTCTGTGCCTCGCCCCAGTGTGGTGGAGCCGGACCCAGCACCATTCTCCCACTGTGTCTCCAGTGCTGTCCCCTGCAGAATCATGGTTACTTGAGGGCCACCGTGCTTGTGGTGGGTCCAGTCTTTCAGTCCTCTCCATGCTTTTTCTGCTCTGAGCAGAAATATTATCCTTGGGGCTTTGTGGATCAGGATGTCCTCTCCTTCCTCTCAATCCCTTTGCATGTCTCCCCCGTGTTGTAATCCTGTGGATCCCTTTCCCCAAGCTATAGGCCCAGTACTGTGCATTCTTCTGCACTTCGGACCCCGCAGACCTCCCTATCAGTTTCCTGGTGTATGGCCGTGTGTTATAGTCATGTCTTGGCACATTGGCTAGAAGCCTGGTCTCTCTCACATGCTCCTATGGAGACATAAACAATATGCTCCTCTTGCGTGAATTAGTGTCCTACTTCCCCTCATCCATTTTTTCCTAATCAAGTGTAATAGATTTTCCCAGGGTCATGCATACTTTGATTTATTCACTGCAGCCTCCATGTGGATTGATGTAGATACAAGAAATGTTAAATTCTTTACACTATCAGTTTTTTCTACCTTTATTGTGATGTTTTCTATTGGTCTATGTGGTAAAATAAAATATCTTAATGTGGCTCTTCTATCCCTGTCTTTGTAACCCTCGCCAAATAACTGGCTATGACTGTGGAGAAAGGGCATGTGAAGCACTGATAAAGAGGACTGAACAGTTTGGTGGCCATTCACCTGGCTGAGAGAAATACCTCAAAAGCAGCAAATCAGAGAATTCCTGACAACACCAAGGAAGAATTGCTATCAGTGGAGCACATGTTTGAACTGGTGAAGGGCACACGCTATGGTGAAACCAAATAGACACTCAGGCACTGAGGCCGAAGGACAGCAGAGGCACAGCAGCACCGAGGGTGTGAGGCTGTGAGGCTGTGAGGCAGAACCATGAGGAGGCCTTTGCACAAAGGCAGAGGATAAGGGGTCATGTGGGTGAGAAACTGCAGACCAGAGAGATGAAATTACTATTGGAGGAGAGGTGTTCTGTGGACCATTGCTATTCATTTAATGTCTTTTAATCCTGGTTCATGTTAAATCTGTTAAATTCCCTAACACACTTCTGTAAACATAATCTGTGTCTGTGATTTTTGTGTAGCCATTGCAGCAGACTGTCTTCTCCAAAGGAGGAATGAAGTGCTGTAGGAAGAAGCGTCCCTGTCAGAAGGATGGACGTTGGAAGCGTGTCTGCCTTGCCTTGTTGCAATTGGCCTTGAACTGCTCAAGAATGGGGTTTCTGGTCTGTCTAGTGTATCCAGAGGATTCACTATATGACATCCATGCCATTTTCTCAGTGCAGTTGTAAGAATTCTTGTTTTCTGTATATTATATACAGATATACAGTATCTATAGTCGTTGTACTGCATCAGGGAATGTCTGAAGTTCTCATTTTCATCAGAAAGCATGGTTATGTCCTCTTTATATCAAGTATTATTGATGAGCTTTTTTTCTATCCTAATGTCACATTGTTCTTCATATAGTCTTCTTTCACAGATTATTTTCTTAGCAAATAGATTGGCAAAGCATTCTGAAAGAATATAACTCTGATATACAGCTTTCCTGTTTTTGAACCATAAATTATTCTTGCATTCTGTTCAAATTAGCCTTTTTGACTAATGTGCAGATTACTCAAAAAAGTCACATGTAGTCCTTTATTAGGCTATACTAGACTTACTTAAATTATGTAGCCATACTATATTCACAACTGAATGTACACAATTTTAAAACCCTTATAATGTGTTTAAATTTTTAATTCTAAAATTATATATGCTCTGATCATTTCCATCCAAGTCATGTTGCTGTTATGCAACATTAAGTTGGTTATGATACACAGTGACCCTACATACAATAGAAGAATCATTGCTGGGTCTCGAGACAAATGTACAATCATTCTTATGTGTGAACACATTATTGCAGCCACTGTGATGATCTATTTTGTCAAGCAGACTTCTTTTTCACTGCTCCTCCCCTTCACCCCATGATATCCTTCTCCTGCCACTAGTTTCTGCAGACAACATGTCCAAAGTATATGAGATCAAGTATTACCATCCTTGCCTGCAGGGACCATACTGATAATACTTCTTCCAAGATAAATCTATTTGTTATTTTGGAAGTCCTTGGTGCATCTTCAGGATTCTTCACCATTACCATCTTTCAAATACATTGATTCTTCTTTGGTCTTCCTGAGTCAGTGTCTATCTTTAGCATGCTTGTGAGGCAATTGAAAACATTGTGGCTTGGATCAGGTAAACCTTAATCCTCACAGTTACTTTCTTGTTTTGCAGAACTTTAAGGAGGTCTTGTGTAGCACTGTGTTGCTTGATCTCTTGAGGGCTGCTTCCACAAGAATTGATTGCTGATGTAAGCAAGACAAAATAGTTGACCAGGTCAATCTTTTCTTCATTTTATCATGACGTTATCTTTTGATAACAACTGAATGTTGGTATCAATTGATAACAACTGAGATTTTAGTCTTCTGTCCATTGCCTTGTGATCCAAAATGAGGGGAGCCACCCTTTTGTTCATCTGCATGTGATTCGTCCTCCTGATTTAAGCAAATAAGTTTATGTCATCTACATAACCCAGTCTCAACCAGTACGTGCTTAATTTATGATGTAATTTACAAGTCCTCAGTTCTTTTTCACTGGATTTACATCCTCTTTTACGTGCTGCTATGCAAATCCCAGCCAACTCATTGGGCCTGAATTTGAAGCAATCTTGTCTGCATATGCCCAGGATGTCTCTGTTCTGAGCTTGGATTCCACTTATTGGTTGATAATTTGGAAAGTTTCACTAGGTAAATGGTTTTACTAGATTTTTTTTAACTTGACAAATTTTGCATTCTCATGTTACACACAAAAAAAATTGTCACACACCAGGGGCTTCAAAAAGTGTACAGAAAAATTACTTGGTGGAATTTTTCCACCATTGGCACAACTTAAGACAATGAAAATAATTTTAAAGCTCTAAAATGTCCTTTTCTATGTAAAATATATCTATATATAAATTAAATTTTGCAAACAAAAATAGCACAATATGCAGTAGCACGTAACGTTTACTCACAGCTAAAATTATAAGGTATTTTCATCGTAGTGAGTAATCTTAGGTTTAAATACATGGATATACATATCTATCTCTCATAGGGCTGTTTGTGATATAGTTGGGTAAACACTTGGCTGCTAACAATACAAAATCACTAACTATTCTGCAGAAGAAAGAAGAAGCCATCAGTTCTCTTAAATGTGTAGTAATATCTCGGGTGTCCTATATCTAGTTATTGTGAGAATTGATTACATGGCAGTGGGTTAATGTACATAATATACAAACTCTCTGCTTTATTTTTATGTGTACATACATATACTCAAGGAGTCTCTAAAATATTCATGGAAAATTTCACTATTTTTCATTTAATTTTTTATGATTTTTTGGGGGGAGGCATCACTCCCCTCTGGTGGGAGTAGGTGGCTCAGCCTTGCTCCTGGAGAGCTGCTGCTGGATTTGAACTGCCAGCCCAGTGGGCCACAGTCCCGTGCACAACAACTATGCCACCGGGGCTCAGCCCCACTTTTTAAGAATTTTATCACAGATTGTGTCCGTATGTTTATCAAATTCTGTAGCAGTTTCCTATTGCTGACAAGAAAAGATTATCACACATATAGTGGCTTAAAGTAACACTAATTTACCAGGGGTTAGAACTCTAAAATGGTTCAAGGAGTTTTTCTTTACATTGAAGGTGCTGGGAGAAAATTAATTTCTCTGATTTGCTTTAACCTTCTGCCCCTATTTTTTGGTTTATGATTCCACATCACTAAGCTTCTGTTTGCATTATCACATTTCCTCTTCCAACTCTGACACACTTGTGTCCTTTTTATAACAGCACTAATTCTAATTGTCACAATACAGTTTGATTGTGGAGAATATGCCTCTGTCTCACAAGTTTAATTTAATGACATTCGAAAATTGTCTTTACCTGTTAATTTAGCACATTCATAGAATTAAAGTGTACATAATTTTCCCCCTGAATTACGGATTTTTTTTCTTTACCCTGGATTAAAAAAACAAGAAAGTTACATTGCTTTGAATGCTCTCATTTCTTTCTCTTTAAATAGTTTGAGTTATTACTCATTTAAAGAGGACAGTTATATAGATCCATATATACTTATTTAAAAATAATTTGAAAATGCATAATATTTGTTGCTAGGTAGATGCTATATAATAGTAAATTTTTCTTTTTCTTGATGTCTAGTTGATTGAATACTCATTTTTAAAAATTCATTATGTTAATATTGATAAGACACATCAAATGTACAGTTTTATTACCCTGACATGACTCATTTTCTTCTAGGTAGTTTGTGAAGCCCCATTGCACAGTAATAGGAATTTAATGGCAGAACGCCTCAATTAAACCTGCATGATCCCAGGAATGCTCTTATCTTACTTTTCAAATGTTATTATCTACAGATGTGCTGATTGGCTCAAGATTACTTTAAAGGTGAAAAGAGTCTCATTATAAAGTCACAGGTTAAGGGGATAGCCATTAACCGGCTACTAAAGTAATTTTGAGTAAGCAATTTTGCATCCATGTGTATTACTTTTAATGATGCCACACACTAGAGTAGTTTGTCCTTATGCTGCATTATAGTGAAAACACACACTCTGCAAAAGTAAAATTAAAGAGATATATTGCAAGTTAAGATGTGTCCTGAACAACGGAAAATACCTGAAAGTACAACAAAAAAGTCTCTTCTATTGGATAATAAGGAAGCAAAATTTTGTATGCAATTGAAGCATGAATAGAAACTAAAAAAAAATTGAAAGACAGTCAGAAATGCTGAAACTGTCTCAATAGAGAATCATCATGGACTGGAACATAAAACAGAAGGCCGTGGGGTACAATTGGATAAGCATCGGATTGCCAACCACAAGTTTATGTTTCAAATTTGCCAGATGCGCAATGGGAGAGTATGTTTTATACCTTTGCAAATCTACCTCTTGTCTGTCAGTTTGTCTTTCTGTGGTGACTTCTGTGTTGTTGCCAGACTGGAAGCTATTGTATTTTTTTTATTTCAAATGCAAGCAGAGTCACCCAAAGTGAACAGGTTTCAGCAGAGCTTTCAGACCTAGGACAGACTATGAACAAGGAATAGATTGTCCATTTCTGAGGAATTAGTCACAGAGAAACTTATGACTGGCATCAAAACATTGACACATAACGGAAAAACCCACAAAGAAGCAACAAAGCATTGTCAGTTATAGTACCAGAAGATGATCCTTTCAGGTCTTAAATCAAACTACGATTGAGGAAGAGATGCCTTCCCAAAGCAGAGTGAAAAGAGAAAAGCAGAGGTGAATGAAGTGAAGCCTTGTAGAAAGGAACTCTTCTGGACTTTCATTAAGTGCTGTGGCACTTCTCAAAATTAGAAGAAACAGCTGAAGCATCACTTAATCATTTGAATTTGTAATATGTAAGCTCTGAATGTTTGAAAAATGGAGGTTGTCAAAAATCTAATTCATGCAATATAGCTATTATTCTAATTTGTGAAGCAAGCAAGGCAAGAGATAAACATGACCAGACTATGCATGATGAAGGAGAGGAAGAAGTGAACCACTTGCTGAGGAAGATCAAGCATTTTCTTTCTAAGATGGAAAGCAACCCAAAGTAAAAAGACAGAAGTCCACACAACCAGATCAGCAGGAAACATGGTGGTGAGTGAACAGACTGACGTTATCAAGGATCTCATCTTGCTTGGGTGAACAACCAATGTTCATGGCAGCAGTTGTCAAGAGATTAAATGATGCATTGTGTAGAATAAATCTGCCACACAAGAGTGAAGATGTTCTTCAGTCAATGCATTGAATATGGTGCTGGTGATGAATACTGGAAATACCATGTCCTGCCCAAAACACATGCACATCTTTCTTGAAAGAAGTACAGCAAGAATGCTCTTCAGAGGAAAGGGTGGTAAGACTTTATCTCCCATACTTTGCACATGTTGCCAAAAGAGACCAGAAAGGAGCCAGTTCCTAGAGAAAGATATCATGCTTGATAATGAACAATGGAAAGAATGGCACAGAAGTTAGCAGTTGAACATAGGATCACTCTGATTAGGAAGTCACTGGACATCACCTAATGACAAAGAATTCATATGAACCGGATAAAAATATTCTCATGTATAATATATACATTGTACAAGAAAGAATATGCTATTATATATGTAATAGAGCACAATGACAGCACATTTTTCTGAAGATTATTATTTTGTAAGAATGTCTTTTCTTGTGGATTAATTATAAAGATACTTTGATAATACTGTCTTAAATCCTTTAGCAATAGACTACTAATTCAAGTCTGTTTGAATATAGATAGAAAGGCCCTTTGGGGAATAGCCTTAAGGCTCTTCATTTGCCTTTTGGGGCACATTTCCAAGTGTTAGAAAACAGGTGCAAAAATATACTCTTTATCAAAACTTTCAATGGGTAGTATAAATTAAGGAATATCAAAAGTGGCCAAAAATGAAATGGAACAAATAGAGATTGATATTTTAACCATTAATGGGCTGCAGGGGACTGGTATTGGCCATTTTGAATAAAAAATATCGTATAATTTACTAGCAGGAGTAACAAAATCAAAAGGAATGACATGACATTCTTTGTCAAGAAGAACATTTCAAGATCTATCTTGAAGTACCATTCTGTCTTTGACACAGTTATATCCATCTGTATTGATGACTGAAAGAAAATTCAGTCATTATAATTGATATTCAAATATATACACCAATCATCAAGTCTGATGATGAAGAAATTGAATCCTACCTACAATTCAGCCTGAAATTATTCAAACATGCAGCCAAATTAATTATTGGTGTTTGGATGCAAAGGTGAAACACCGGTAGGGAGAGTAGTTGAAAGATATGGTCTTGGACTTATATGGTCTACTGTCCTCTTAAAAAAAGATTCCTCATGATCTCCCTAGCAATGAAAACCTTTTGTACTCCAGCCCAGAATCAAGGATAATGTGTAGGTTTTGATCTTACAATGCCCTTAGATCATTCCACACACCACCTGGGGAAAATGGCACCCACTTTGGGAAACTATGGTAGAATTGAACCTGGAGAGAGCATGACAGCATGTAGTAGGAACAATGACTTGTGCAATGCAAATACATTTTTGCAACAACAAAAACTTTAACTAGATACATGAAAAACAAAAATTTCTACTACCTACATCAAGTTCTCCAGATGGACTACACAGAAATGGAAATGACCATTTTTTGTAAGAAGAAGACCTGTATCTATGGAGAAGTTTCTGTTTTTGCAGAAGTTTGAAATCATACCTGATTATTTTTCATAGTGTAATACACAAGCTCAGTCCCATTCTCTTCCAAGAACTGTTTCTTGTCCCTGGAATGTACTCTGAGCTTTTAACTGTCATTCAAAGACATATTGATGTGGTACAGCATTAATAAAATTAATTGAGCTTAGATTTTTGTGTTTGTAACAATCTCAAGAGTGAAAACTTTTCCAAGTCGCATATTGCCAAGTAATGCCAATCAATGTGCTTTACCTCAAGGGATAAGTTATTTGAAAGGAAATAAATAAATAAACACAAGATGAGTACCATATATTCAAGTTTTTATAAATTGACATCAGAATATGAATATTCAGAAATAGTGTAAGCTAATTGTTTAGTCAGGTGGTAATCACATGCCATCAGATAAGCTATCTGGTCCTTCAGTGTTTGGGATACCAAAAATCTTAGTATATTACTAACTCCAAATATGCCTCTACTTCACTTAGAGAAGCCAATGTGAAAGATCACCAGAAGCTCTCCAGCAACTCCTGGAGCCATTGATCCTCCATTTTCCAAAGTTTCAGGAATGCGGAATTCCAGATTTAGCTTCAGGAACAGTATCTCCAGACAAAGTCAGAATGGTGTTCAATTTAGCAGGGTGTATACCTTTCACCCCAGCAGGGAAATACCTTTTTGTGCAAATGTAGGCTGGTTTATGCCTTCATGGGCAACCTAACGTACCAAGATAACTATTTCTTTTTCAATTCTGATCTATACAATTGGAAAAAGAATTTCCTAGTCTATTAAGCATTCAACGTGCACTGCCACACAATATTAAACTGACAGGACACCAGATGGTATCAGTTATAGATGAGTTTTGGGATCCCAATGATAGAATTGGGCCAGAACACTTAGAACTTTATAAAGCCTTTCTGGAGTTGGTTTATAACACACTTACTCCATCTCTCACTGACAACCCATAAGAACCTTATAAGGAAAGGCACAATTGCCCCTCTGAGTTTCTGTAGCCCTTTATGGAGATAGAAAGTCCTATCTTTATCCAGAAGAGCAGAAGAGAGTTTAGAACTGCTACCCTAGCATTTAGCAGTCTAAATTGTAACCACTAGCCTACTCCAAAACAAAAATGCCTTAGAAAACGTCATCTGCACAACCAGAGCCCCTACAAGCTAAAACAAACCAATATTTTCCAGCTTTCTAGATTGATCTTTCAGCCTATATCCAGTTTACTAATAATAACTCAGATGCTCCTGAAAATGCTGGATCATTAATATAATTTTGATTATCCAGAAGTGGCCCTCATGTTAAATAAAATTTGATCAACTGAAAGTGAGAATTGGTAGGAATGCATTTCAAATTGTTGAGGTGGTTTTTAAAAAAAATGTCGTCTTGTTTTTGAGAAAATAATACAAATATCTATTTAATACTCTGTAATATATGCATTAGAAGCATTAATAATTGATGTTTTATTTGCTTGTACACAACTTATCAAGAGTAGCTAAAATGTTTCAACCTCCATGTACACTTTCCTACACCAAGTGAGCATGCATGGTCTATACATGGCTGTATTGTTATAATTGTTTCTAAATTAGAATCAACTTCGAACATTATAGCTTTTGTTGTTCTTGTTAGTCTCAGTGCTGACTTCCAAACAAATACCCCTGGAAGGAGGGGCAGATGTCCACGTAGTTAGGATTGGGACTGGACCCTTGGACCCCTCCGCTGGCTCCCTGCTCCATGCTTTCATGTGCCAATGACATCCTGCAACCTCAGATTTACGTTTGATGCTTCTTTCCCTGTGGGTATATCGACAATACATTCTCCTTGGGTGGGTTAGTGCCACATCTTTGCCCCCCCCCCCATTATACATTGCCATCTGCCTCTCCCCTCTTCAGTTGGCGACCACATGTAGCCCTGGATTTGGTCTGGTCTCTGTCATTCTTCCTGAGTCTCACCCCAGAAATCTCTGCATACCATAGCTTTTTTTCCTTTTCTTTTTCAAGATGTTAAAATAACTATAAATAGATACTGGGTTTTCTAGGTGTGCCACTTTCATGCAATGGACCTTCAATGTGGTAGGTTTTCTAGGACCCTAAAAGGCCAAATGATCAAGCAGGGTTTTCATTAAGTGGGATGATAATGCCCTATTTTATTAAGTGGGATCATAACATACCTATTCCCATTGGAAATGTGATCTCAACTCATCGACACTTTGAGGCTAACTAACCTAAACAAAGTCCAGAGAAGCTATTTACTCAATTGACTTGAAAAACTCATTTTGAGGCAGCCTCCAGGCTCCCTGGCAACTTATTCCTCAGATGCTCATTTCCTGGAAGGAGCAAGGGTTGCACTGCTGGTGGAAGGACAACTCATGGGATTTTTAGTTGACCCTGGAGTGATGCCTTGATTGTAAGCTCCCTCAAAGGCTTTCATTACTAAAAGGAGCATTATTATAAATGATAGGTCAAGAAGGCTTATCAGCAACTGCATTCAACAAGTGGATTGATAAATTGGAGGCATTCATTTAACTTAAAGATTTTTGATGTGCATGATTACCTCATTCCTTTCTCTGACAATTACTAAACAACCAGAATGCTGAAATGATTTTTTTTAATCTGCTGGAAGATTTGGGTTGAGGAGAACCCTGAGGGGCTTTAGCCTTCCAGGCTAGTGTACTTCAGCTCTCAGCAGCACAGAGCCTTGACTGTACAAGAGAATGGTATGGGCAGTATAAACCAGTATTCATAAACAAGTCCCTGGGAAGACTTAGAACCGAATGTCAGTCTGGATAAAACTCACCAGGACATCAAGTTTCAAAACTGAACACTATCCTATTACGTTCTGGTCAACAGAACTCTGTCCCTCCAACCTAGTCAAGTGGGCACCAGTAGCAGGATGGAATTTCACAAACACACATCTCCTTATGCTTCAAATCATATGCCTCCTCACACACTTTCAACCGCCCTGTGCTGCAAGGGGCTAGGTCTGACCAGGTAAGCAGGAGCCACAAAAAGCATTAAACTTCAGAACAATCAGCCTTCCTTTCCTCTCTGATTTCCATCCTCTTTGGACCAGGTCAATTGGTGTTAATGGAACATTTTCAAACTCAAATTGCCTGTTTGGATACATGTTCCCATCTTTCACTGAATAAATAGAACCAGGTATGTACCATAAGAAATGTATAGTTTGTTTCTGGCCCCCATTAGCATTGTCTTAAAAAGGGAATTTTTTTCAAGAGTAAATACTTTTCCAGCACAGGTGTATTTAACCAAATTGCTTGTTTGAATTTAAAAGTACCAAGAAGTTATGTATTTTCAGTTGGTCTTTCCTTCACAGGTAAATTTCCTAATTTCTCAGCTTTCCTGAGTAGGTCAGCATGTCTTTTCAAATGCTAATGTCCTCAAGTGGAAGGTTCTGGGTGAGGATGAAGTTTTCACCTAAGCCCACATGCTCTATTTTGATTTAAAAATAAAAGTCAGTTTCTTCCAAGCAATGCCTTAATCCATTTTTAGCAAACACAATCAAGTAGAAGCTATGAAAGTGGGCTCATAAACTCTTTTTACTCGGGTAAAAATTTAAAAATCACTATCTTATATTTGTATTTATTAATACTTGGTGGGACAAAACAGTATCTAAATAGATCATCTTAAACACATCCTTAAAACACAGATTCACTTTTGTATTCTCCACTGAAGGCAATCTCATTCATATACATATGGCCTTGTGTCTCTGGTAGGGCTTGCCTACCCGATCGATCCTGGCTTTCTACAAGTTTTCTTGATTACAAATTCTCTTGTCTGGCTTTTGCTACAGACAACTTTAGGGAGGAGCAGCTATTCTCTCCTCAGCTGTAGTTTAACCTTTGCCCCTTCCCTTCGGAGAAGAAGAACCAAAGTAACCATCTAAGGATCACGGGTTCACTTCCTACATTCTTGTTTCTTTCACAAACCCTCATGCTTACCAGCTGTGCAAGGAAGAATAGGAATCCAATCTACGTCCACTCTGGAATGACTTCTAGGAGGGCTGGGCACACGGTCTCAATGATTCAACTTTCTTACCTTATTCTGGTACCAGTAATCCCTCTCATGAAACTCTACCTCTCGGGTGAGTTCAATAACTCTTTGCATGTGTCATGGAGCACTCACTGATAAGACTCACAATTATGCAGTTAACTAGGGAAGCTAGCAGGTTACAAAATTGGAGGGGTAATGTTTTGTCTGCCATACTTCTCAATCAGACTGGCAGATAACTCTCTCTCTCTTCTCCCTTTTACTCACATGTAAATTAAACTTTTTGTTGTTATTGTTCTTATTCAATTATTAAAATAATTATCCTACCCATAGGACTAGAAATACAGTCTTGGAAGAGGAAGATAATATGATAGGAATAGGAACTGTGGGAATTCATCTCATCTCCCCATATAAATCAAATGTGTCTTCAAGTCAGGCTTGAGCCTCATCTCTTATACAAACAAATCAAGTCCACAGTCAAACATTATATTTCACTTATTCGGGCTTATTAGGACTTAAGTCTACACATATAACTACATGGAAAAATGGATGGGGAAAGTGGATAATGCGGACATTCAGTGAATTCTTGCTTTGTACTTTTTACTTCCCCAAAAAGGGTTACACCATACCTAGAAGTACTGCAATACCAGGACGATGGATGGAGTGGACAGAGCGAGTTCCTATTCCATCTCCCTGATCCAAAATCCATTTGATATATTGTCCTCAGAAAGAAGACGTATCGGATAGTCCTCTGGTATGAATGGATACTATATCTGATCCTTGTCAAAAGGCCGAGAAGCAGTCATTGAGTAAAGTCTTGTCATGCATCTGCCCAGCTATGTCCCAGGAGTCACACAAGAAAATGGCCCATTTCAACACAGGCGACAGCTCAGACAGAGATTTTTCAGAGGTAGCAAAAGTAATTTCATCAAGTGGATTCCAAAGGTGTAGTCATTTTACGAAAAAAAATACTTGGCTGGCAAAACTGGAATAATATTTTTATTAATAAAATTTAAGTATTTGATGCCCCCAATTTTCTGAGTATCTAACATATGTCCCTAAACAAATATCAGGATACAATTTCACCTTAATCAATGCGTTTGCATAACTTCAGACACAATGTGAAGTTAGGAATTTAATTGATGCTATTGTTTTATCATTCTTATGATGACATCTCTATTTAATTTTCAGTTATATAAGCTGTGTTCTGAAAAGAAACAACACATCTTTTAGGAAGGAAGTAGCATAACTTAATTCTTTATGAAACACTTGTACTATTACTCTGAAGCCATATACTAATCAATCCTCCCACCCCCAATATGGCCTCATTGTCTCACAAAATTAAGACCATCCAACCATCTTCCTTATACTGCTAATGTGACAATCATGTATTCTTGTGTCAATTTCATGATTGGGAGTGTAGGGGTGGAGTCTATTCTGCCACTCTGGAGATAGCCAATCAGACCTCTGTATGGGCATGTCTTTCTCCTGAGAATTCTGGGAAATCTCATGGAATTTTCCCCTTGGAGTTGAGAGACTCAAGACTCAGTCCTTGGGAGATATTGCAGATGCATGGCAGCATGCTGAGAGACCCTGAGTCTTGGAAACTGGGGAAGTCACGTGGGCTTACCCTAACAGAACCAGACCAATGAAGTGGGAAAAGTCACATAGAGAGTCACACAGCGCTGAGATGCTTTTATCACCACTGGATACACAAGACTCTACCCACTGGCCTGTGATTGCCCTGGCGCCATCGCATGTGCTTCATGAGTCTGAAGAAGTTATAGACTGGCATCAGGCATATGGGCTCTTATCAGACTTATGACCTTGGACTGGATTAGGTTGGGATCATTTCTCAATGTTTTATTCCTCTTGTATATAAAACTCTCCCTTATATACATATGTGTATCTATGAAATTTGTTTCTCTAATCTACCCGCACTAAAACAGCTAATAATGACAAAATTATAGAAAAGTGTGAAATATGTAATCTATCAGAGCTGTCTCACAAAAAGTTCTCATCCAATGATGATGTCATTTTACATATTTCTTTCTTTTTCTATTATATTTTTAGTGTTGTGTGCTTCTCTAATTGTTCTTTTTTTCCAATAATTTCATTTGGAGCTCATAAAACTCATCACAATCCATACATCCATCCATTGTATGACAAGCACATTTGTACATTTGTTGTTATAATAACTTTCCAAATATTTTCTTTCGACTTAAGTCCTTGGTATTAGCTCCTCACTTTCCCCCTGCCTCACTTTCTCCCCTCCCTCAAGAATCCTTAATAACTTGCAAATTGCTATTATTATCTTGTCATATCTTACACTGATCAATGTCTCCCTTTTACCCACTACCCCATTGTCTATATCCAGAGAGGGAGTTATATGTAGATCCTTATAATCGGTTCCCCCACTCTATTCCACAGTTCCTCCACTGTACTGGTATCGCCACTTTCACCACTGGTCACGAGGTGAACATCTGTCTTGGATTCCCCATATCTCTCTCTGGTTTCTGTCCTTTGATAGCCTATATTCCTATCTCCATCATATCATAGTTTAGCATTGTGCCATTTACCAATAGAGAGAGAGTCATTAGCACATCTAAAATTTGCCAGACATGGAAATCAACTTAAAAAAAACTTTTCAGGATTCCCTATGTTTCTGATTCATATCTGTACCAGTGTACATTCTCTGGTCTCGTCATATTTTTATGGTAGAATTTAGATCATAATAGTTGGTGGGGAGGAAACATTAAAGAAATAGAGGAAAGTTTTATGTTTCTTCATTGCTAGACTGTGCTCTGATTGTCTCATCTCTTCCCTGTGATCCTCTGTAAGGGAGTGTCTGTTACCTACAGATGGACTTTGGGTCCTCAATCTGTACAACCCCTCATTTACAATGGAATCATTTTTAGTTCTTTGATGCCCCATACCTGATCCTTTAGATACCTTGTGATTAAAAAGACTGTTGTGTTTCTCCCATGTGGGCTTTCTTGCTTCTGAGCAAGATGGCCGCTTTTCTACCTTCAAGCATTTAAGACCCCATTTAAGATAGTTGGGCACCATCAGCTTTCTTTACTACTTTTGCTTATGCACACATTTATCTTCAGGGATCGTGAAGGAAAGGTGAGCATCATGGAATGTCAATTTAATAAGACAAAATGTTCTTGCATTGAGGAACTACTTGAGAGGAGGTCCAATGCCCATCTGCTGCCTTATTACTAACCTAAAATTATATATTTCCCCATCATCATATATAAATATATTTACCTATGTACACATCTTTATTTAGAGTTCTATATATGTCCTTTGAGTCTTGTTTCTTTCCTCTATTTCTTTTGATTTCTCTCTTGTCCCACTGTCATACTCAGCTTTCATTTGAATTTCAGTAATTTCTCTGCATTACATTACCCTCGATCAATCCCTACCTGATCTCTCCAACCCTTCTTGCTACTGATTTTGGATCACTTGTTGTTCCCTTGTCTCTGGTTTGGTCAAAACCACCTCCTTTCCCATGCCTCCCCTCCTCCCCTTTCATCTAGAACCATCAATCCCATTGTTTTCTCCTCCAGACTGTTCATTGATCCTATCTTATCTAGATAGATCTGCAGAGACAATAAAATGCACAAAAAAAACAAGACATAGCAAGACGCAGTGACAAAAGAAAACAAAATGATGACAACAAAAATAATACCCAGAAAAAATATATAAGTAAGATAAGAATAATTATAAAAAAGAAAAACCTGTAAATAGTTCAAGGTCTGTTGATCTCTAGGAGCGTCCTCTGCTTGACTCTAATAGGGTGCCATGTGCTGGCCCCAAAGTCTATCCTTGATACTTCCTGGGGACCTCCATTGCTCTGCTCCCTCTGTTACTCTGCAGCACAACCTTAGGGTTTTGTCTAGCTTTGATGAGTCAGAGCAGGTGTTATCCCAACCTAATGTCTCCAGTGCTGTCCCTAGTAGAAGTTTGGGTCAGCAAGGGTTGTCACGTCTCATCTTGTGGTCGACCTTGTGGTCCTTTCTGTGCATTGGCTGTTCTGTGTAGGATATCATCCTCAAGATTTGGTGGCATGTGCTCTACTCTTTCTTCCTCCCCCTCATTTGTTCCTCTGTGCTCTTGTCAGACAATTCCCTCTTCCTGAGCTGTAGCTTCAGTGCTTTCCTCTAAAGTAAATTCTTCTGGGGGAAGAGGCGGCTATTGGGATGGGAGCAGAGTCCCTCCACTGGCCCCCCTTTCAATGATGTCATGCTGTATTCATATCTTGGAACACTGGGTAACCCTGGTGACAAAGAACTGTAAGTTGAGCTGCTATGTCTAGGTCTACAGTTTGAAACCACCAGCTGTTCCCTGGGATAAAATTGAGGTTTTTTGCTCCCATAAAGATTTATTACTTTAGAAGTCGAAAATTGCTGTTCTACTCCATTCTATAGGGTCTTTTTTAAGTTTGGATGGACCTAAAAGCAGTGAGTTTATAGTTTTTTCATCATTATTGAAGATTTTCTACCTCATCTTTTTCATGTGGAATGACTACTGAATCCTGGCTTATGGCTTTTTGGTTAGCAGTCACTGTATTATGCCAACTGCTTGGGTCTCATTCAATGAATATGTCTATATTATTTATTCCCTTTGTATGCTGAGTAGCACTAATTTGTTCTTACATTTCTTCTTAACTTACATAATTTCCATTGCATTGCTGTTGATTTGCTGGGGGTATATAAAGCTTGACATATCAAATTTAACTTTTCTTCTTCCACTAAAAATTCTCTTCCTTTGTGTCGGTATTTAAATATTCAACTTCTCAGTACAACTTGCCTTACCAAATTATCTTCAACTCTTTTTATGTGCTGTATGTGAGAATAATGATTGCTACAAGATTATTGCAGCATCTCTATAGCTGATCTGATCATAAGATTTTCTGTGGTCCTTTCACCATGCTTATTCAATATACTTAAACTCTCTGTCCTTACTTTCCTCATCAGAAGGATGGAATTTACATTATCTCCTTCAAATATCTGGTATGAGGATGAATTATTTTATTTATTCATATAAAGTTCTTATAGTTTTTGTGCAAATAGAATTTTAATAAACATTGACATTCAATTATTGGGTATGGTGAGGTACTAAGGAGAAAGTATTTTCACAGGAAAAGGTGGTATTTTCATTTAAGCTATATTTAAGCCATACTTGATTTCCATTTGTTGTTGTTAGATGCTGTGTAATCAGTTTCCACTCAAGATAAGAGAACAAAACACCATCCTGACCTCCATCATCCTCACAATTGTTCTTACCTTGAATCCATCGTTGTAGTTACTTTGTCAATCCATCCTGTCAGAGGTGCTCCTCCTTTTTTCTGCTCCTCCATTTTACCAAGCATTATGTCCTTCTCCAGAGAATAGTCATTCCTGATAACATGTCAAAAGAAAGTGAGATGGTTTCAGCAGTACTTTGGCAGGGAGCTGCCAGAAATTTAGGTGAGATTCAGAAAGGGAACAAAGGATATTATTGTTAACATCAGATGGATTGTGGCTAAAAGCAGGGAACATTAAACAATGTTTACTTTTGTTTTATAGACTATACAGGGCCATTTGATTGATGGGCTTAACGTTTTTTTTTTCCTTTTAAGTATAGCAATGCAACCATCTTATTCTAGTTCCAAATATTCTGCAGAGGGGAAAACCATCTTAAACTAATAAATGCTATTAAAAAAATCCCTTTCAGATAATCGGAATTATCTGCTTCAAAAATAAATGTTTTAATCATTGTAGAGAACTACTTTTCCTAAAAAACTTTTCTAATGTCTTAACTGTATTTTATGTGTCCCTGGAGAAAGGCAGTATCTTAAATTAGAAAATAAAGAAAAGTCAAAAGCAAAAATCTCTGAATTTCAGTTTCTTTGTCCAAAATCATTCTATTTTAAATCACTTAAGATTTTTCAATTTAATATTATAATAAGTATTGATTCATTGATATTATTAGAATAAATGTGGAATTTTAATAATTAAAAAATACTCCAAAACTACTGCCATATTCTCATTTCTGACATATCATCCTTATCTTGCTATCTTCTAGTCAATTCCAGCTAGACTAAAACTCCATAGTTACTCTGTGGAACTGTCCATGTGCTTTCTTGAGACAATTCTGGTTAATGAAAGTGGTCGTCCTCAGCCTTCCCGGCAGCTGGTGGTTTGGAAATGCCCCGTGAGTAAACTCTCCATCATCAGAGTAGAGCCAGACATCCTCACAGCAGCAGACAGCCTTGTCTTTCCTCCTGCAGAGTGGCTGGATGCTTCGAACTACTGGTTTTGTCATCAACAACTCAACCCCTAAACTACATGTTCACTGGGTCTCCAGCAAAAGATACATGATCATACTATAATTATTTTAATTAAACAGACATCTCTGAAAGCCTGCCTTATGGTAGAATCCCATCTTAGGTTTTCATTTATAAGTAATTGTGTGAGAAACACTCTCTCAAGTTGTTAAGAATACTTATAAAAACACACTATAAGAGGAATTTTAACTGAATGAAGCCACACCAGGAAACATGAAGTGATCAAATATTCTTTTATGTTAGTAGCAACAACAGTTTGGTACAAAGAGAGAGAAGGAAATGCTTTACGACATTGAACTAGATGTTTTTGTCTGCAATATTTCATTTGATTTTCATATTAACGCTAAATTTAATATCATCAAGATTTCAGTGTACTGAAATTGAGTAGCCATGCAACTTTACCAAGATTATTGTTATAGAAAGTACAAAATATGTCTTTTATCAATGAATCACCTATTTTGATCCGAATGACCCACAAATAATTTTCTTTGAAGATATACCATCTGGCATGCAAATGTGTAGCTACTTTACAGAAGGCATTGTATTAAACTTTAGTCTCTGTGATTTCATTTTTATTTTTTTTGCAGGAGGGGCTCCTGTGCCACCCCGGCCTCCCTCTGGTCACAGTGTGCAGCCCCATCCTTTGTTTCCACAGACCTCTGAGACCCGTCTGCACAAATGTTTCTCTGGCCAGTATTTCCATATGTTTGTTCTGTCTCATTTGCCTTTCTGAACACTGAGGACACGCAGCCTCATAAGGGAGCTTGAGGGTCCCTACGGCTCTGAGCAGGAGTTGATGAGGTCACCCTAATACCAAGAGGAGCTGGAGATAACCGTTGTTCCCCACAAGTGTTCTGGCCACATGGTCAATTTTTCAGGTCCACCTTCCCTCTCAAGTGACCTCCAGCCTGTTGTGTCTGTATTTACTTTCTGGAATTCCTGCTGCTGATGGGGCTGGTGGCAGTGTGACTGGCCATTCCTGCACCTTCCGACTGGAGGACAGTGCAAAGGGTGAGTCTAAAATTCTTATAGTTGTTCCTGTGTCTCATGATACCAGGGCCTGCACTTTAAAATCTGTTTTATTCTGTACAAATGTCTCTGACGTGATTTGATTTTGTTTACATTGTCTTCCTGTTGCCATCAAGTCCATACAACTTCAAGTGACCTTATGGAACAGGGAAGAATTGTCGCATGGACTTTTCAAGGATGGGAATCTTTACGGAAGCAGATGGATGCATCTCTCTTCTGTTGAGTACCGCTCATAGATTGAACTGCGGATATTTTATGTGGCATCTGAACACTTTAACCCTTGTGTCGCTGGGGCTTCTTAAATTAATTTTAAACAAAACTCATTGTCATTTACTTAGTTGCATCAAGTATCAACCTTGTTTTTGTTTTCTGAGACTAAATCTTACCAAAAACAGTCTCATTTTCTCGTGCAGTCTGACTTGTACATGTCACCAACCTTGTGATAAAGCTGGCCGGTGCCTACCCCACAGCATATAGTTGTCATGGTTTCCAGTCTGTTTTCAACTCACAGTGGACTTATGTACAGAATGAAGGACAGTCCAGGTCTGCACCAGGCTCAAAACGGCTGGTACATTTGAGCCCATCATTGCAGCTACTGTGGCCAGTCCATCTTGTGAAGGTCTTCTTTATCACTGAGCCTCTACTTTTCCAAGTTTTTGTTCTTTTCTGGGAATTTATTTCTTTTGGGAACATGTTTAAAGCATGAAAGATGAGCTCTGACTATGATTGCCTCTAAAGAGCATTCTTTCCAGACAGAGCTACTTTTTCCTTTGGAAGGCCAGGGGACTTTCTAAGTTCTTCTTTAGCACCACTATTCACACTCATGAATTCTTCTTTGATCTTCATTATTCAATGTCAAACATTTAGAAGTATACACGGTGATTGAAAATATCATGAATATGACTTGGATCAGGTGCACCTCGGTCCACAAAATAACATCCTTGCTTTCCAATATACTATGGAAATCTTGTGGATCTAATGGATCTCTTGAACTGCCACGTTTCCATGATCATTTTTGTGGATCTAAGACAAAATAATTGACAACATTAATATTAACTCTATTCATAATGGTGTTACTCATTGGTCGAATAATGAGGAATTTTTTCATCTTTATGTTGAGTTGTAATCCCTACTTCAAGCTGAATTCTTTGATCTGCATTGGCAAGTAGTTGGAGTCCTCCACATAGCAGCAAGCAAAGTCGTGCCATCTGAATGTTATAGCTTGTAAAGAATCCTCCTTTAATCCTTAGTCAGCATTCTTCTTCCTATATTTCAGCTTCTCTGATTATTTGTCTCCCAAATATTGCTCTAACTATTGTTGAATGACCTTAGGCAACATTTCCCTTGACATAAGTGATGTTCATTTTATAATTTGGACATTTTGTGGGCGCACCAGAGTTTGGAATGGGTATCAATGTGAATATCTTTTAGTCAGTTGGCCTTTCAAAGTTCCTGACATGGATGAGTGAGTGCTTCCAATGCTCCACCCGCTTGCTGAAACATTTCAATTAGTATTCAATAATTTCCTATCGCCTTGATTTTCACTCATTATTTCAGTAGCGTTAACTTCTTCCTTTAGCACCATTGGTTCTTTCCTGGACGCTATTTCTTTCGACTAGTTCTCTTTTTCACACAGACTTTGCATTTCCTTTCCATGTTCCTTTGTTGCTTCTTGTGTCATTCAATATTTTCCCCATAGAATCTTTCATATTGCAACTTGGGGCTTTGTTTTTTCTTGAATTCTTTAGCTCTAAGTTTTGTACACTTCACTGTAATACTTATCTTCTGGAATAGCCCTTTACATTGTTTTTTTGCTTAACTCTTTTGCTGCATTATATATTCTATTTACCTGAGAGGCTAATGCACGTTTCAGTGTCTCTTTTGACATCCCACTCATTAATCTTTCTCTTATGCTTTTTAAAGACCTTTTTATTCTTCATGAATGATGTGCTTAAGTCCATCTCACAACTCAGCGTGTCTTCTGTCACTATGTTTCATGAGTTAAATCTGTTCTGTAACAGCACCACTAAGTTTCGCTTCACTTCAGTAAGGGCATACTTATTCAAATGGAAATGATTTTAGGGGATGCAGAAACCATTGAATCCATTAAGTAATGGCTTAATTATTACTCTCTTGTCAGATGTGCTTTAATACTATGAAACATTGGTAAAACTAATATAAAGTTGTCCGTTGTTGGTAAACTTCTTGATAAAGAGAAATGATTCCTATCTTGAAATTTGATGATCAAAACAAAATGTGGGCTAGGAGTAAACTGAATGGAATGGAAAAGGACATTAAAATTTAAATATATAATTTTAACTTTCAAACAACCATGTGATATATGGGTGGATTAATTTGCAGTGAAATAAACATTTAAGCAGCATACAAATTTAGGATACGTCATTTTATTCAAAAATATGTAAAAAGGAAATTCTCTTTATTTGGAATAGTAAGGACAGATTTCATAGAAAAATAACATCTTAACTTCAACTAGAAAGTATTTTGCTTTTGTACTATAATATAGTTATATATAAAATCTAACCGGGCTGCTTAGACCACCAGAGGGTAGTATTGTAACATGATAATCTAGTATTCATAAAAAGAGAACTACAGTGGTTTTAAGGAAAATGCTTATCTCTGAATTTTTTCCCTAAAATTTGGAGAATGGACAACTTTAACATTATATAAGCTATCTAATTTTATGTCATCATTTATGTATATTCTTTATATGCTCTTATTAATTGTTAGGAAATTAAAACCAACAAACTTTAGAAGTTTATACACAAATTGTTTTACCATTCCTTCAGTACTTACTTCTAGATATTCTGAATGGCCATGTCACTAAAGACAAAATGTCAAATAGAATATTATATCTTAAATATACTCTTGAGTTGGTCTCAGAGGAATATTTCCGACTCTTATCTCCACCCCCAAAATTTGAAAGGATTTTAAAGATTGTCAAGTTTATCTTACATTTTAAGCCCTAGAGCAACTAGATCTAAATATATTTTCTCTTTCTTATTTTTAAAATCCTTTTATTGGGGGCTTATACAACTCATCACTATCTATACCTCCATCCATTGGGTCAAGCACATTTGTACTTTTGTTGTCATCATTATTCTCAAAACATTTTCTTTCTAGTTAGGTCCTTGGTATCAGTTCCTCATTTTCCCTCCTCCCTCTCCCATCTTCCCTTCCACCCTCACACTTGATAATTTACAAACTGCTATTATTTTTTCATGTCTTACACTGACCAATGTCTCTCTTCATTCACTTTTCTGTTGTCCATCCCCCGGGAAGGGGATTCTATGTAGATCTTGTGATCAGCTCCTCTGCTTTACTCCACCTCTCTTTCCCCTCCTAGTATTGCTACTCTCAGTATGGCTCCTGAGGGGTTTATCTGTCCTGGGTTCCCTGTGTTTCCAACTATTATCTGTACCACTGTACACTCTCTGGTCTAGCCATTTTGAAAGGCGAATTAGGATCATGATAGTTTGGGGGGGGGGGGGGCTGCCAGGCACATTGAAGAGCTAGAGGAAATTTGTATGTTTCATCGGTGCTATATTGCACCCTAACTGGCTCATCTCCTCCCCATGACCATTCTATAAGGGGATGCCCAGTTGCCTTTTTCTTGTGATGTTAGATATCATGCAATAATATCTGTAGCCCCTCCACAAAGAAGTTTGAAATAGTTTCTCTCACACTCACTATAGAGAGCTAAAACCTGATGTCTATGTAGTATGCATAGTAAGTGTATCATACAAAGAAAGGAAAAGCCAATATACATGATGGTAGACTCTGAAACTTGTTCTTCAATATAGAATATCCAAAGTGAATGTAAAAGAAATGGAAAAATACAGGACCTGAAAATAGATATTTCAAAGGATGGTTAAAGAAAACAAAAAAAAGTATATAAATGAAATGCAAAAGTATATGGAATTAAAAGTCTCATGGGAAAAATATGAGCAGCATTTCTCAAGGTAAAAGAGCTGGAAAAAACAAGCAAAACTTCCCCATTATAATATTGAATGTATCCTTTGGCAACAAACTCACAGCCATTGACTCCACTTCAATTCACGCAATCTATCGATGCACTGATGGTGCAGTCGGTTCCAATTGGACTACAATTCACAAGGTCATCGGTTTTAAACTTCCAGCCACATTGAAGGAGAGAGATAAGACTTTCCACACCCATAAAGATTTACAGTTTCACAAATCTACAGGGACAATTCAGCTCTTTCCTGTTGGTATCAACAGATGGTAGTGTGTTGAGTGATGGGTAAAGATTAACACATGGTGATCATAAAAAGAAGATTGAAAAGATTCAAGGAATAACTATGTCAAAAAGGATTGATCAACACGCACACATTTCAGGCTGTAGTATATGACCCAAACTCATTGTCAGTCTCCATTGCACATATGCATGGCACAGTTGAGCATTGCATAGGAAGACCATAGAAGAATTGACGTGTTGAAATTGAAGTGAATATTGAAAGTACAATGGACCGCAAAAAGGACAAACATCTCTCTTTATACAAATGCAACCAATGTTTTCCTCAGAGATAAGGTTGGAAAGACTTGATCTTACATATTTTGGACATATTATCAAGAGAGCCAGTCCCTGGAGAAGGACATCATGCTTGGTCAAGTGGAGATGCGGTGAAAAGGAGGAAGCCCTTAATATGACATAGTAAGGTTGTCATAATGGCTACATCAAAGGACTTAGGCATAGCAACAATTGTCACAATGGTACAGGACCCTGCATTGTTTTGTTCTGTTGTGCAGTGTCACTATGGGCTGTAGCCAACATTCTGACAAGTAGCAACAACAACATTACAACCTGAAACAAACTGAAGGAAACAGCCTCGCTTGTTGGAAGCAAAGAGCATTGGAGCACTTCTTGGTGAAAACCAAAGAGTGCATATGGCCTTCAGTATGAACTACGACTTGACATTAAGCAAACACACATTTTTGAACTGGATCAAAAAAAAATCAATGATATGATGACCTGAGAAAACAGTGGACTTGGTTTGCATTTTTTTCTTGTTGTTTTCTTTTCCACAAAAATTCCAATGGAAATTGTAGATAAGAAATCAATGGGGGAGAGCGGTCAAGATGGCGCCGAGGTAAGCAGCCCGTACCTGGAGCTCCAGTGAGTTTGGTGTCTGGGGGGTCGAGGGGAAGACTTCTGGTGAGTGGAAAGGTCCCTACAAGTGGGCCTCCCAACCCAGGAGGGGACCCTGCCCCATCCACCTTTTTCTTGAGCCCAGGGAGCTAAGTCTATATATCGGAGATTTCCCGCCTGCGGCGAGACCTTAATGTCGCTCCCCATCTGACCCGGACTCCCCCAGTCCACCGTCTCGCCTGACCGCTGCCCAGGAACAAACAGGACGGCCAGGTTGTGGAGTGTCCCGGGACAATTTCCGATTATGACATAGCAGAGGCCCACTCACGACTGCCTCATGGAGGAGCCGCTCGTCTCCCACGGTCCCTCCGTGCAGGGGCTACAGCGACTGCGCTTGGCTCCCTCCCTGCAACCATCCAGACCCCAAACAGTGGTAGAATTGACTATCTGGGCTGGGGCACCCAGCACCGGTGTAGGGGCTGCCTCCAGCACCCGCGCGGCCGGACTTGCTCCCTGCCTGGTTGGTGGGACCGGCTCCCGCCATTACTGAGGTCCCATTCAGAGGGAGCTGCCATCTCCCTGCGCCGCACCCTGCCCCGGCCTGGGTCGTGGGGAAGACCAGGTAGTCGGGCTCTTTACCTTGCCGGGAGCTGCCCCTGTGGAGTGTGGGAAGGGATAGGGGCCTGCTTCTCCCTGTGGGAGAGCGTGCGCCGCCCCTGTGTGGCGGGCAATCGGCTCGGATCGTACTCGAACCGGTGGTGCCTTTTCGGCCCGCGTGCCTCGGAGGGACTATGCGCCATCCTACTGTACCCTTAACTTTCCTCTCTCCCTTTTCCTCCGCGGGCACTCCGGTAGAGGCCTGTGTTGAACGGGTAATCGGAGAGTCGCTGAACGCGTAGGGCCTGGAATTCAGCCCTATCACCTTCCCACCATTTCCCTCCCCCTGGCCCTCCTCCCTCCCTGCCTTTACCCTGCGCCCTGCTTTGGTACAATGTGGTGATCGGACAGTCCTGGAACACGGAGAGCCTGGAAGTTGGCTGATTAGCTTCGTGCCATCTCCCTCCCCCTGGTCCTCCCTGCTTTTGCTCTGCGTCCTGCTTTGGTACAGCGCGGTGAACGGATAGTCCCTGAACGTGTAGGGCCTGGAAGTCCGCTGATCAGCTTCGTGCCATCTCCCTCCCCCTGGCCTTCGTCCGTCCCTGCTTTTACTCTGCGTCCTGCTTTGGTATAGTGTGACGATCGG
>PVJH01007642.1:0-38979 GCA_004026705.1 Nesogale talazaci
AGGTGATGATGATAAAGATTTCAATGTAAGCAAGGATTGTTTGAATGTTTCACTGTGAGGGCAAGAGACATTCACAAAATGCATGTGTATCAGAAGCAAGGCAAACCCGTCCAAGATGACAGCCACTGGCTCGAAGATGGTGGCCTTCTGCAGTGTTTTGAATATGCACCTCCACATCATCCTGCCAATAACCAAGTCTCACTCGACAAGCTCAGGAAGGGGACTCTAGGCCTTTTCTGAATTCCCCTCCTAGGGCTTTGAATCATCATGGTCACCTTGACAAATCACCCAAATTGTCAAAATTCAAGTCTGTTTTGGTTTTGCTTCATCGCCTTGATGGAACGTGTTCAAATCCCTTGGAAACCCTCCTTCAAAGGCAAGTAGTTATTGTCTGTAAGTTAAACGTTCAGAACCCAGGGACTCTCTTTCTTTATTTTTGTGCAGATATTTTTTGTGGTTGTTTAAGCTTAACAAAGCCAGTCTTACCCAAAGTAAAGAAACTCTGACAGCTAAAAAAAGTGATTCCAATTTAATACCAGGAGGGTGGAGGAATGGAGGAATAGAAAGGGAGAACCAACTTCAGGGATCTACACGTAGCCTCCTCTCAGGGACATGGACAACAGGGAAATGAGTGTTGGGACACATTGGACAGTGTACAGGATGAAAAAAATAATTTGTAAATTACTAAGGGTTCAAGCGGAAGGGTAATATGGGGAGCTGATAATGGGGGCCTGGAGGGAGGGAGAATGTTTTGAGAGTGATGATGGCAATGGGTATGTAAAAGTGGCCTGCATACAACTGATGTTGTTAGGGATTGTGATGGGAGTTGCACGGGCCCCCAATAAAATGATTCATTAAAAAAGGGGGGGGTGAAAAGGGGAGGTTTTTTTTTTTTAAGAGGAGCTTGTACCAAGGGCTCAAGTTGAAAATGTTGGGAAATGTATGTGGCAACATGTGTGCAAATGTGCTTGATACAAATGATGTACTGAATGTTGTAGTAGCTATAAGAGCCCCCAATAAATTTTTTTTTAAAGTGATTCCAATCAATCTTCCCAAGTTCTGTTTCTGAGTTGTCCAGATGAAGAGTGGAGGGGGCTTGTACAGGTTAAGGGCGAAGGGAGATACATAGCTTCAGGAGAGAATTTGCTCCATCCATCTCTGGTTTGTCACCGAAGAAAAGGAGAATAGCTCGAGGAAAGCGTCTGCGTCAGGTCCTCCTATGTGCGTTCCTAGGGGAAAGACAGGAGTTCTAGCGGAAGGGACTGTCCGATTACCCAGTCAGCAAGGTAACAAAGAGTTACTTTTGATTCCTTCAAGCCAGTAGTGAACAATACTACATTTTTTCTTTTCTTGGGGGGGGCGGGGTCATCACTGCCCTCTGGTGGTCATGGGCGCTACCCAGCGCTGCTCCTGAGAGGCGCCGCTGGATGTGAATTGCCAAGCCCGCGGGCTGCAGTCCCGCACTCAACCACTTATGCCACTGGACCTCAATCCCACTACATTTTTTCTACATCAAATATTCCGCTTTTAAGTTTGGTTGGCACCTCTCTCTTCTGGCCCCCAAACATCTTCCTTCATAATTAACTTTTTCAGTGTCCCATTTCAAGGTGAACAAGGGAATCACGTGCTTTCACTTCTCCACATCAAACCCATGTGAATTTATTTGCTACATATTGGTGCGCCAGAACAGATAAGCTGTGTTCACCTGGCTTACGGAGCACTCCGCCCCACTAGTCACTGAATAAACTTGGAGCTGACGAGGCCATTTCTGAGAAATATTTTCCTGAAGACGAGGTTACATATTTTCAAACTACAAGGTTATATATTTTTAAACTACAAATTCAAACTCTTATAGATACGAAATTTAAAGACCAGATTGATTTTTGCCACAGGCACAGCTATTCTGGTTGCAAAGATGGATGTAAAAGCTGGGTCCTAGGGCTCCAGTAATCGGGAGCGCAATGGGTTTGATAAGAAACCAGAGCTTCTGCCTTGTTTACTAAGCACAGTTTTTAATGGGGTAAAAATTAAGTACTCAATATTAAGGAGATAGGTACTAAAGGGTTATCATGTCTTGCCTAGGATTGAAGAGGTGGAACGACCAGCCTCGCTCATTACTTCCTACCCAGGGTTGCGAATTTACTTATTTCTTTTTCTGCCCTTTCTTTCCTCTTTTGTTTTAGGTATCACATCAACACTAACAGCTGTTTATTTTCCACTGAAGCTAGCTAATCCTTTTCTCAGGTCAACAGTGACACCTGGTGGACACCTTCAAAATGTTTGCCTTGTTTTCTTTCCACAATGTGCCACAACCTCACAAACCAGGGCCGGTTAAACCATATCAGAGACTTGGTCCTTAACACAGTACCAGAAAATCATAATATCAAGTTAAGAGTACTCGTGATCACAACTGCCTTCATACAGCTAAATACATCTAAGAAAATCATTTCCACAGACTCAGATGAAGAATCCCTGAGAACTCACCCCTTTCACAAGCGTGTCCAAGTTATGAAATAAAGAACTAAATGGAACTAAACTTTCCCTTCAATTTTCTCTTCTTCACATACTGTGGGAGATAAACAGGACAGATGCAAGCTTGGAGAAACAAAGCCCCAACAGTAACAGAAAGAAATCTGTGACTATATTTTGGAGGGGCAAAATGTCTATACATTTGCAGCAACTAGAACAGTAGTGAATGGTGTCCAAGAATATGGCAGATCAAGAGAGACTGATTTTCTTGAGGGGTGGGGTGTCTTCTGGGGACTGAAAAGAGTAAGGGGGAGACAGTCGAAGGACTCTTCATAGTCCGAGAGAGAAGTTTGGTCCACTAAACGTAGAAAAAGTAAGCTAACCTCATCGCCCTCGGGTCGATTCCGACTGAGAGTGACACTATGGGATCAGCTGAACTATATCTCTGGGGTTCAGAGGGGCAACACTTTGCAGGGTAGACGGCCCCATCTAGCTCAGTATCTCTGCACAGCCAGTGGGGAAGGTGCTCAGGCTACAGTGGAGAAAGAAGCAACTTGTAGTGAACTCACAGGGCGTGAAACCACACCCCTGAGAAGGCCAGAAAGGCATGACCAAGAAGTACTCAGGACAACCCCCTTGAAGACCCAGTGAAGGTCAACATTGAGCAATAGCCTCAAGGATGACAGGAGACCTTTTTCCCTCCCTCCCTGTCACAGATCTACCCATATCCCCACAGACCAGACCCAACCCACGAGAGCACTCCATGGGACAAATGATGACCAAGCCTCACTGCTAACCAGGTGGTTAAAGACAGAAAGGCTTGGTAGTCCACTTCCTAAAAATCCCCAGTACAAACTCGTGAAGCACACTTCTCTGACACACGTGGTCACCACAAGTCAGACTTAGCACAGACCTGATGGCAATATGGAGCTGTGATAGGGATGGGGACTAATTGGTAATGAGATTCTCTAACTGGGATTAAGTCAAAATAAGTTATGTTTCTGATACACATGTTTTTCTCTCTGCTGAGATGAAGATTTGCTGATGGATCAGGAAGAGAGCCCCAGGGGATCTGTGCTTTCTGCTGAGGTGAGAAAACCCGCGGCTGAACAGCTAAGTACTCACAATTTTTACTGCTCTTTTGTGACTCTGACATGTCACATTCATCACAGCATTGTTTTCAGAAACAGTTTAAATGTCATTTCTCATTAAAGGAAATGTACAATGCAAATATGATGCCTAAATGTCTCAGACCTTACCAAACCAAACTTGGTCTTTTTTGGCGTATGTCTCAGAGACTACCTTAATGTTTTATTCAGCTCAAAAATGTGAACCTTTGGGGAAAGTTGCTACCAAATACCCAGATTTATTCAGGGGAATAAACTGATTATAAGTAGATTACTACTCCCATGTGAAAATCTCTACTTGGAAAGGTATCCTATTTCCCACACAGCTTTTGACACACATAAGTACAAATAATAATTTGAGCACAATTTAGGATTCATCTTCTGTGCTTTACTTTTAGGTAAAAGTATAAAATCTTTTAAAATCTTATAAAAATCTCTATTCTTCTCTTCGTTGGATTTGCCACTGATTTTACTCATAATTAGGCTCTGACAGCACTAAGCCAAACACTTTCTCAAGTTCCATATTATTAATTTATTTGAAAATATTATTTCATTGATAATTCAAACATATTCTATTTAAAATGAATGTTTCAATCATATTCCCATTGGGATCTTGTATTTACCAGGCAAAAACAGACGAGCCTTTAAAACAGAAATTACACCAACAAATTTAGTTCCTGAGAGGGTTCTGCTGTCATTTTGATGTGATGCATTCTTTACTGCCTCTCGAGGGGTCCCGTGGCACATCTGGTAGCCATTGAGTCAAGCCAAGAACCTTTGTGAGTTCCAGAGACAGTAGGTGTTTGCAAGAGCAGGGCAGGAAGCCCGTCCTTCTCCTGCAGAGCTGCTGGTGGCTACCAACTGCTGCCCAGTGGTTGACCACTGCACCCCCAAAGTGTAACCTCGACCGCCACTCCTAAGAGAAAGATGAGGCAGACTGTTTCAATAAAAATTCCTGCCTTAAGCATCCTCTGGTACACTTGAAGTCGGCCCTGTAGAGTGAGAGTCTGCTAGAAGACAGTGTCTATTTCCTTGGCAAAGAGAAGGGGAGGTTTCCTGCAAATAAAACAAGTGAACAGACTTGGCCTGTGGAAAGTTGAAGCAGTGGGTAATCTTCAGAAACAGATCATAGCAATACTTGAGCTACATTAACAAAAGTCCCAACTATACTGACTAAGAAAGGCTGAGACTATCTCTCTCTCTCAGTTCACTTCGTTCCACACATTCATTTTGATATCCATTTTGTTATTCTTTAAAGTCTACTTCTCAAATTGGAAAATATCATGAATTCATTGAAAAGAAAAGCTAAAATATTTACTGGGATCTATGTGTAATCACAACGCTTGCTGCCTGAGAGACTATTGACAAGGCTGACTTCCCTGGGAGACATTGCAGCTGACAAGCCACATGGATGTCACCAGACCTCTGAAGCCAGAGAAACCACAGAGAGACCCCTGCCTGTGCTGAGATGCTTACAACACCACTGGAGCCAAAGACTTTCTTCTCACTCGTGATCATCCTGCATTCAGCTTCACTGCATGTGGTGAGTGAGTGTGAAGAGAACTTTTTAGATTGATATCAGATATATGGTCTAATACCAGACTTATGGCCTTGGACTAGAATGCAATGGGGTATTTTATTAATGTACAATCACCCATCATATAAAAATTTTATATAGAAAAAATAAGAAAGGCTGAAATGATTCTTGCCAGAATGAATGGCCAATGCCTGAACAAGCAGCAAAATGTTTGATGTCACTTGTCTTCCTGTCGGGGGTAAAGCGTCTTCTCCATTCAAAATGTGTGCGAAAGGGTATTGAAATGTTTTACAAGGGAAGGGGTCAGGCATTTTTTAATTGCTGCTAAAAATATTATCTCATTTCAAGGATTAAATACAATAAACCTTAAAAAACCTCTATCCTCAAAAAAACTTTATGCCCACTCATTTTGATATCCATTTTGATATTCCTTCAAGTCTATTTCTCAAGTTGAAAAATATAATGAATTCATTGAAAAGAAAAACTAAAGTATTTACTGTTCTTTATGTATAATCACTAGACCTCATGGCACAAGTAACCCAAGTCAGCAGTTCAAATCCACCAACCCTTTAGTGAGTCTAGAGAGAAGCACTTGCACTACGATCAGCTCAGGTAGGTCCTTCCTGCCACAACTGTCATGCAGATGAAATTTGCATGCAGGTCAACCAATTGAAGGATCCAAAATTGGGGCCTTTTCATAGACAGCTGCTTGTCTTGCATCTTCAGTTCTGGAAAACAGCATGAATTACCAAGGATAAAGAGGAACCACCATCATACTAGGGTAAGGGCAAATATGCTGCCGTGTATTCTCACTTAAGTACAAAGAAAGCACCAATGGATTCTGGATTCATAAAGCATTGAATACAGAATGTTCTGAATAAGGGATGTGATAAAGATAATATGAAAACTATTATCCAAAGCTCCAATAGGAAACCCTTTGTCTCTGAAAACTTCCTCAGCCCAAAGAAAAAAATGAGAACTTTGGTAAATTGGGGAAAGAGGCGGGAGACTACAACCCTATAATCTACCATCTATTTTTTTCATTTGTTTCTTTAAAATCATTTTATTGGGAGCTCATGCAACTCTTATCTCCATCTATCCACCCATCCCTTGTATGTCAAGCACATTTATACATCTTTTTTTTTTCAAGTGCATAGCTGAGCCACTGAATAAATAATAAAAAGAATTTATTTACAACAGTAGTTCCCAAACTTATTTGGCTTACCGCCCCCTTTTCAGAATAAATATTACTTAGCGCTCCCTGGAATTTTTTTTCAATAGCAATTAAACAGAAAGATATACAATATGTCAAAATAAATTTGGGGCAAGTCAAATTATAAAGATCTTTTCATTCTCATTGTTTAAAAATAAAAACTCTATAGATATATTTTATAATTAAATATAGTAAGATAGTTTCTAACAGTATGAACTGTTAATTAATATTTTTTGATAATTTTTGAAATAGTTCTGTAAAACTCAAATTAAAATAAATACTAATGAAATAAATAAACATGATATTATTAATTGTAAAGCACATGTAATTATTACAAAATAAATAAATAACACTCACCAATTTGTTAGCACTATTTGTTAGTTAACTTTAGCTTGTCACAATATCACAAGAATCTAACTTAGAGTTATATTACATGTAATAATTGTGGGAAATCTTCTGATTCATAGCATGCTCCAAAATCTGCTGGTAGTACTGCCAGTAGCCAGTACTACCGCTGCCGTTCCAGGCTTTGGCGTTGTGACCAACCAATCGCACGAGTGGCAGTTGCCTGCAGCAAAGCTCGTACTGCTCACGTGTTTTGGAATGGCAATTCAGTGGCACCACATGAACAGTAGCTGTGTGCAACTGCACATAATTCAATGCAAGTGAGGGAGTATGTGGGAACCCAGCCAACATCCAGTACATTGTTCAAAGAAAAATTAAGCGTTATGAGCAGAAAACATAAATTAATTTTTTCTAAATCTTCTCTTCTTTCTTTTATCTTTTCACCAACCCCTTACAGTTATTCATGGCCCCCAAATGCATCTGTGGCCATCACCGCCCCCCTGGATCGCTGCAGCACCCACCAGGGAGCAGTGGCACCCACTTTGGGAATCACTCATTTACAAGAAACAATGTTAGGAAATCCCATGTGTATCTTTAATGCTTCTTCCATTTCTCTGGCCCATATCAAATCATGTCTTTCATTCCTACCCCCTTGGACAAAGGCAAGCTTGTGGGACTAACATGGAATGAAAGTCTTCTACTTTGGCTTTATACAGGGGAAGACTTAGGAAGGAAAGAAGTTGGGGCTACGTCCTTACCTCCAGCTGCCCCTGAGAACTTCTCTCACATGCAGAAGGAAAGGACTTCCAATGCAGTCAGTAGGGGAAAGGAGAGTGTCATCTTAGAACTGAGTTCACATCTCTTGCTGCTTGTTCAGGGGCTGGCTCCTCATTCTGGTGAGGTCAAATTACAAAAGGGTAATTGCAACACATCAAACTGCTTCCTCAAACTGAACTTGCTTTGTGTAATGTGCTCAGGAACTTGACCACACTGTTTTACATTCTGTACACTTTCAGCTATCCTGCTATCAATGGGAACAATTATTAAGTATATATTTCATAGGTGCAAGGGTCCCTGATGGAGTGATGTGGTAGACTTTGGGCTGCTATGCACAAGTTCAGCAATTCAAACCACAATTCAGGTGCTCCATGAGCAAAAAGTGAATCTCCGTACTTCCAGACAGAGATTCAATTTCAGAAGCCCTATCCAAAGTTACAGTGAGTTGGAAGCAATTGTTTGGCAGCGGGTTTTGTTTTTGTACACAACTGTGACTTTAGGATGCACACGGAAGTCTCAAGCCAAACAGCAGTTAACCTCTTATTACAAGAACACATGAGACAAAAGATGCAAAGTGAAATTTATCCTTCAGATTAAAGTTCACTAGAAAATGGTCAAAGAGTTCAAAGATGGCAAAACGGAATAATTACACAACACCACTGTGAAGTTGGGGTTAGGATGTTGAGAGCAATGAGTATGTCTGAAATGACAATGAGAGAGAGTGTGGCAAATAGTTTATAATAGTAAGGGAAACATCTTCAAGAAATATTCAAGTTATATATGATTTTTCCTGTTAAAAATATGAAAAATGCAAATTTTCACCAGAACTAATCTGCAAGATACACTTTTTAATCATTTTTTTGGGGGTTCATACATCATTTTTCACAATACATAAATACATATATTGTACCACGCTTCTTCACATGCCTGCTGCTGTCATTCTCTGAACCTCCACTTTTCCACTTAAGACAGCATGTTGGGAAAAAATGAAACATATGTAAGATGGGCTAATTTTTGGAAGCAGATCACCAGGACTTTGCACTTAGCCTGCTTTAGTTTGTGTAAGTTCTACGGGAATCTTTCCAGCATCACAGTAACAAGCAAGCTGCCTCTTATACCCCAATGGTATAAGCTATTGGCAAGAAATGGGCTGGTCACCAGCATAGAGCCACATAATTGGATATGACATACCAGGTATTATTTTCAACCCACATCACAGGTTTTTGTGGTTATTGGTAAGTTAATTCTGCTCTAACTCTGAGTGACTGTACCTACTACAGAACAAAACACCACCAGGTCCTTCATCAGTCTCATAATTTGCCTCATGTGTGAGCCCATTTTTGCACCCACTGTCAATCCATCATGTGTTGAGTCTCCCTCTATTTTGGCTGCCCTTCTACTTTGTCAAGCCCTATGTCTTTCTCCAGGGTCTTATCTCTGCCTATAGTTTGTACAAGCTATGTGAAATGAAGTCTCTCCATCCTTGCATGTTTCTCAGGAGTGTTGTGGTGATATTTCTTTCATGGAAGATTTGTTTGTTCTTTTGGCAGTTCATGGTACTCTCAATTTCTTCACCAAGTCTATAATTCAAATGTGTCTTCATGGTTCCTTGTTCAATGTCCAAATTTCACATGAATATGAGGTGATTGTAAAAACCATGGCTTGGGTTAGGCAAACCTTAGTCCTCAAAGGAAGTCCCTTGCTTTTAAGACTTGTAAAGAAATCCCATGTAACATATCTACCCAATACAATGTCTCCCTTGATGTCTTGACAGTGGCTTCCATAAGTATTGATTATATATACAAGCACTATGAAATCCTAGACAACTTCAGTCTTTTAGCCATTTTTAGGATGGTTCCTTTTCATCTATTATTTCAGGTTTTAAGTTTTCTTTGCATTGTGCTGAAGTCCTTTATCTTCAAGTCCTTTATCAGCAAGTCCTTCAAGTCCTCCAGCAAGCAAAAGTGGGTCATCAACATACCATAGGTTGTTTATAGGCCATATTAATCCTTAATAGTTCTTAAGGAAGTAACATGGGACACCGCAGAAGCATCATGATACAATTCAGGATCCGAAGCAATAGCATGCAGGTAAAGCTTCCCTTTTTGAGTGCAGGCTAGCTTTCTTAGCTCCTGTAGTCTTCACTTAGCCCCCTGAAGATCAACTCTTCACTCTGCTGTCAAACTCTCCCAGTTCCACCATCAAACCCCATCTGGGCCTCTCACTGTCTGCAGTGTTAGAGCTACAGCTCTTTAAGAAGTTCTTTGCCTCCTCTTTCCTCCATTCTGCTTCCCATTGCTTCAATTTCTGCATTTTTCCATCTAAAAGATGTCTTTAGACTTGTCTGCTTTCATGCCCAACACTGTGTCAATTTCAAGGCATAAAATTAAAAGGGGCTATAAGCTGATTCCACACCACAAGCCACAGACACTTCATTGTAAAGTAGACTTTTAACACTTTAAAAGTATACTCTACAGTTACTTCATTTGCATAACATATTGACCAAACCCTGCACGGTTTATACTAACCACAAGGTAGACTGCAGCCCAAGTTTAGGCAAAACATCAAACCGAGTTGCTAACAGATTAGCCGAAATGTGTGATCAAACTAGACAAACACAGAAAACCTTTTGAGTTTGAAAACAAAGACAGGAAACTAGGGCAAAGGTAAGTTCTCAGGGCTTAGGGGGAAAATGTTAAAGCTGTTTTTCCCTCTAAAGAACCAAGGTAGGAGACCATATAAAAGAACTCATTTACCAAAATCCCCTAGAGTGGGCATTTGTAATTAAGGGGATATAAAGAGAGAAGGTGCTAGGATAGTATGAAAATTTCCTCCATTTTCACCTCAATTGCTTTAGAGGATTCTTGAGACAGGTGAAGCTTCACAGGAGCTAGCTCCCTAACCTGATGGTGAGGTGAAACCAAACTCTGGAGGCCTGGCAGGAGGCAGGGCATGGTGACTTACCATCCATGGGAGTCGCTCGCTCTCTTGGCACAGTTGAATCCTCCTGCTCCCTCTTCAGGAAGTAGAGGACCCAGGAGGAAAATTATGCATTGTAAAGATGGAATTTTAACTACATCTGTAAACTTCCCATTCAGGTCAACAGAAAAATAAAATAGACTTGTTCCAGAATAACCAAACCTAGCGGTCTTGGGAATTTGAGAAGGTCTATAATCTTAAAAACTGCCACTTCAGCAATAAAGACAAGGAAGTCTTGTCCTATACACTCATCTGTTCAAAAGAGAAAATACCAATATGCTTGAACATGTATTAGTATTGATTGCCAAATAATTTGGAATGTTAACCCCTGTCAGTAAATATCAATGTCAAGTTTGGCTAATGGAGGCCTGATGATATGTGAGAGCCCGAAGAGAGCCGTCTCATAAGGCTTCTGAGGCTATAAATCTCTTCAGAGGCAGCTGCCTCATTTTTCTTCCGTAGAGTGGAGTGACTGATGGGTTTGAACCACTGACCTTTTGCCTGGCAACCCAATGTTTATCTCACTAAGGTGCCTGGGCTCCCGTACACACACAAATCCATATGGCTTTACTTAAAACTTCACAGCAATACTATGATAAGTTGGCAGGGGGGAAGGGGGAAAAAGACACAAAGACGGTGACAGGTTTGATGTATCTGACCAACTTTGGTCTTATTTAACAGGAGCACTGGTGTACTTCACACTCCTTAAGCACTCCTGTACTTAACAGTTAACACTTCACTGTGTTGAGTTGAACTACTAGCCGAAAGGTATGCACTTCTAAACCACCGCAGCTCCTAGGGATAAATATAAGGCATTCTATTTCCATAAAGAGTTATGGTCTTGAAACTCAGCAGGGGCAGTTCTACCCTGTCCTCCAGGGTGACTGAGTTGGACTGAGTCAGCAGCAATGAGGTGCTTAGTGTATCTACTCCGGGTGACTGACCCTGCCTGTGATCGCTATCTCACTGGTTGAGAGGCCAGTTCATAAGATCATGGAATTATAAAGGTGTAATCTTGACTGATTTTTCTCAAAGGAAACAGGATAATCACAAGAGGGTATTATGTAGAAGTAGTCAGAAAATTGAAAACTGCACCAGGAAGAAAAAGGCCAAGAAAGTTGCGGTAAGGAATAGTTTTACCATCATGACACTGAAACTACTCATTCTTCAAATTCTTAGCTTTAAATGTAGCTAAGGCCATCCTAGGAGAATTTATTTGAAAATTTAGCCAACCACCCTACAGTTCTGATCTTGCCTCTTCAAATGTCTCTCTTTTATTTCCCCCAAATTCAAAGTACATTTAAAAAGAGTAAGATTTGAGTTCCTTGAGAATGGCCAAACTGCCCTTTGAAGGTGGTATGAATTGCAGGGTGGAAGAAGGAGAGAAGCAAACACTGATTTTAGAAGTGTGTAGACCTAATTGAATGAAATGTTAAGAAATGATAGCTTCACATTTTGATATTATTGCATAATAACATTTTCTACTATTTTGTAGCAATACTTTGTGACTTCCCTTCATATATGAACACATTATCTCATTCTATGAGAGACTCAGTAGAACAAAGAACACCAGAACTCTTTAATTCAGTTGAACCAAACAGCAGCATAGACTCAGCTAAGAGACTGTAGCCATATATTTATATTTCCTTTTCCCTGTCAGGTTGATAAGTTAAGGCTGCACATATCGTCAAAGTTTAGCCTCTGTTATATCTAGGGGTCTGTTTAACTTAAAATGATAAATAAGCAGAAGTTGGCATAAATGAGCAATGCTCCCTTCAAAAATCTAATCTTTCTGGCCTTTGTTAAAGAAACTTCAGAGGAAATTGATGACCATAAAGATTTATATTTATTAATCTACAGGGATTTTTTTCTTAGTTCTCGAATGATAATAGTTACTTGAATTATGGCCAAATAATGGAGACTATTAAATCAGGGAGTCCCCTTATGGTTAACACTCATTAATCATTTTTATAATTAAACATATATTTCTCAACTCAGTCTCTTTTTCATATTTAAAGAAAAGTTATCAGAATAAAACTTTCCTGATATCCAATATAGAAAACATATTTATTAAAGAAGAATTTAGTAAAGGCATAATCTCATTAACCAAGCAATATTACATACATCATATATGGATAGAACCATTTATGTTTCTATATTTACATAAATAGAGCGCTTTTATTTTAATAATGATAAGCAAAATGATGATATTTTTTCAAGCTAAAGTGGTTTTATTTTTTTATTTATTTAAATTGCATGCATTCATTAAAAAAAATAAATAAATAGAACTATAGAGAAATAAAAATGTCCCACTATCTCGTCTCCTAGAAATAACAAAGTTCAGTATCTTAGTGACTAGTATTCATATCTCTTCCCAGGAGCACAAGTCAAAGTCACATGGGCTATCTAGTGACACAGTGAGTTAGGCATTGGACTTCCGACGGCAGAGGTCACAATTCAAACTCACAGGTGCTTCTCAGAGGAAGCACGCCCCAGTCTGCTCCCTTCAAGATTGATCCTTTCAAACACCCTCGGGGCGGTTCTGCTCTGTCTTACAGCGTTACTCTGAGTTATAAGTGACTCACCAAGGGAGGATTTTGCTTACACAAACCCCTACAATATTGACATAGATGAAGGAATATTTCAAAAGAAAACAAGGACCATCCCACAAGAGAACAGACAGCAGCTATTTAGTTAGATTTTACTATCAAGAAAGAGTGCCTGTCACGATCAGATGTGTTTATCAAAGATTCAAAGTCAGACATGAAGTAGAAACGTTTTAAGTGTGGAGAAAATAAGGTTTAAGGTATGCGCTTATTAGAGCTTATTGGGATAGAAAAGCTGGAACCAGGAGAACTAGAAATGTGATTTATTGTGTGTTTGCTTTTAGACATATATTTGGATTTCCCTGATTGTTCCCAAGTTGGAAGCAAGAGAATAGAAAAGGGAAGCTAGAACTAATTCAACAATACCTAACAACAATTTGGTTTTTGACCAAATCCTGACTATTCTGAATAATTTGGTTTGGCTTTAATGTCTGTTTCCATGCTTAAAGGGACTGTGGCTTGTAGATCTATTGTCAAGTATAGTACAGTCATTGTCTTTTTGAATATATTCATGCTTTTATTAGCTATGACTAATATTTTTCTCCTTTAATAATAGATGATGGTGGCAGTCACATAATCTGGTGTAAATTTGAGGATTAAGTGTGTAGGGGTGGAGTCTACCCTGTCAATCTGGAGATAACCTAAGAAATCTCTTAGTGGGCATGACTTTTTCCTGAGAAATCTGGGGAATCGGGCTGTATTTCCCCCTCAGAGATGAGAGACTTACTCCTCACTTCCTTGGAGATACTCAACACAAGACTGACTCCCTGTGAGGCATTTCGTATAAAAAGTCACCTGGTTACCTGATGGAACCAGACCTCTGCAGTTGAAAAAGTCACCACATGGGCTTACCCTGATGGAACTAGACCTTTGAATGCAGAAAAGCCACACAGAGACTCCTTTCAATGCTGAGATGTTTGAGAAGCCACAGAGAGGTCCTTGCCAGTGCGAAGACCACCACTGGGTACACAAGACTCTGCACTCACTGGCCTATGGTTGTCCTGGTGTCACTCCATGAGCTTAGTGAGTCTGAAGAAGACTTATAGATTAGTATCGGACATATGGGCAAATATTGGACCTTGAACTGGACTCAGATGGGATATTTTCTTAATGTTTTACTAAAGCAACAGTTCCTGTATATAAAACTCTTTATTATACACATAAGAGTGTCTATGGATTTGTTTCTCTAGTCTACCTGGACTAACACAGTGACATAGTGGTTCCACATTAAGCTGCTAACTATAAGGTCAACAGTTTGCAATCACCAGTTACTCTGCCAGAGGAAGATGAAGTGTTCTACTCCTACAAAGGGTCACAGTCACTGAAACCTCAGAGATCTGTTCTAATCTATCGGATATAGTCATTATAAATCAGAGTTGATTCCATGGCTGTTGTTTTCTTTAGTTTCAGCTAATATACTCATTGATGTACAGCCAAATTGAACTCAAAATGATCATATACAACAGCAGTTCTCAACCTGTGGGTCGTGACCCCTTTGGGGTCAAACAACCCTTTCACAGGGGTCACCTACGACCATCAAAAAACACATATTTATGATGGTCTTATTAGTTGAGACACCACGCCTCTATCCCTCTCCAGGTGGGTCTGCCCACATGTAAATATGCCCACATAGGAGTACCCAGGTGATGACATCATCATGCCAATCCCATCACATACACCGCATACAACTGCAGGTGTATGTGTCAGGGTTGATGACACAATGTACTTAAGTGGACCAGTCACACATGTGTAGAGAGCAACTACTGTGCTAAAAGCAGCAGTATTAGAGGCAAAATGACACTTCATGAATTGTAATTACTGGGTAAGTATTAAATCATGTACTGTAAAATCATCAACTACTACAAAATACATATGTGTGCATGTGTATGTGTGTGTATATATATATATATACATATATAATCTGAATGCTGATAGGACTTTTGTATTCAGCTGTGGTTGATGTGAATACTGCCTCCTTGTGATAGTAGCAGATATGTAAAAAAAAAAAACACACACAATGGTAAATAATACGGAACGTTAGTTAACTGTATTGACTGAACTATGCCAGATATAATCTTTTGCATTATTAGAGTTATTTTATATATTATTTTCATTAGCAAACTATCCCATGACAATGGATCATATAGAGAAGAACGCTAAGAAAAAAATATAGTGAGGATTTTTTAAAGAATGATTTTACTTCAATAATTGCAACAAGATTTGAGAACCCGCAATGTGTTATTTGCTGTGAAATTCTATCAGCCGTATCTATAATAAAATGCCATTTTGAGAGCAAGCATTTGAGCTTTCCAGACAAGGATACCAACTATTTCCGAAACAAAACTGATGGACTAAGAGAACCAGACTTTACACTGGTGGCAAGTAGCACAAACAAAACATTGCAGCCATCGAAGCTTCAAATTTGGTGGCACTCAGATCATCAGAACTATGAAAGCTCACAACATTGCTAAGTATTTACTATTGCCAGTGGCCACAGAGAGTGTTTGAATTATGATCAGAGACCAATTGTTATGAAATGGAGTGCAATTTCCTTATCTAACAACGCTGACTGCAGAAGAGTAGATGGCATGTCTCCTGATATTCTTGATCAGGTAATCCAGGAAATCAAATCTGCTCCACTTCTAACATTTAGTACCCAGATTGATGAATCTACAGATGTTGCAAACTGTTCACAGTTACTCTTACCCGTGCTACACCATGCTTCAAGACAAAATTTCATTTACTTGTAATTAGAAATATGTCTTTCGTCATATGGAATTATATATTGTTTTTGTGATGAATCACTATGCTTTAATTATGTTCAATTTGTAACAGTGAAAACGCATCCTGCATATTAGATGTTTACATTATGATTCACAACAGTAGCAAAATTACAGTAATGATGTAGCAACGAAAATTATTGTATGGTTTGGGTCACCACAGCATGAGGAAGTGTATCGACGGGTCTTGACATAAGGAAGGTTGAGAGCCACTGATATACAGGATTTCGAAGGCCACAAATCTTTACAGAAGCAGAGGCACCCATCTCTCTCCCATGGAGTGGCTCATGGATTTGAATCCACAACCTTCTGGTTAGCATTTCCCCGACAGCAGGACCAGAGTTAATGACGCTACAGTACATTATGAGTTGGGCACTAGCATAAAGTCAGCAATTGAAACACACCAGTTTGCTTCATGGAGGAAAGATGAGCTTTCTGCTCCCATAAATATTTATAAACTCTGGTCTAATAGGTTGCTGCAAGTCAGAATTGAGGATGGGTTATGACTCACAGGAACCCTAAAGACAAGAGAACAAAACACGACCCCACTGGTTGTTATCTCGGAGTCTATTGTTACAGTCACTGTATCAATCTCTCGCATCAAGGGTCTTCCTCCTTTTTACTTTGCTTCTACTTTATCAATTCTTATTCCTGGAAAGGAAATTTCCTAGAAAAGGAAGTTGTATTCTTTTTTTAAAAATTTTTTTAAAATCATTTTATTGGGGGCTCTTACAGTTCTTATCACAATCCTTGCATGTATCCATTGCATCAAGCACATTAGTACATGTTGCCATCATCATTTTCAAAACATTTTCTTCCTACTTGAGCTCTTGGGATCTGTTCACTTCCCTTCTCCTTCATCCTCCCTCACTCATGAACTCCTGATAATTTATAATAAAAAAAAATTTCAGGTCTCTCATTGACAGCTCTCTCCCTTCACTCACTCTTCAGTTGTCTTTGTCACTGGTAGAGGTCTAGATGTAGGTCATTGTGATTGATTCTCTCTTTCTTCCCCCACCTTTCCCTTCCCCTCCTGGTATCACTACTGTCATTATTGGTCCTGAGGGGTTTCTTTGTCCTGGGAACCCTGTATTTTGAGCTCTTATCTGTACACTGGCACAGTGTACAGACCTGGTCTACCTGGATTTGTAAGGGAGAATTGGGGTCATAATAGTGGGGAGTGGTGGGGAAGCATTAAAGAATTAGAGGAAAGTTATATGCTTCCATGCTATACTGCATCTTGACTGGCTCATCTCTTGCTTGTAACTCTTCTATAGATGTCCAGTTGTCTATAGATTGACTTTGGGTTTCCACTCCTTATTATTCATATTGGTATGATTTTTTTGTTCTGGGTCTTTGATCCTGCTGAGAAGCAACAAAGTCCACATGGAAGAAACACACCAGCCTGTGTGATCATGAGACATCAATGGGATCAAGTATTGAGAAGTGATATTTCTATTCAGTAGCACTAGTTAAGGCACTAACAGATACCACTTCTTGGTGTTGGAAAACAAATTGTTAAAAATAATATCATTTACATGTAAGTAGATAAGAATGGGCTTAAGAAAATTCTTGGAAAAATAGAATTAAAAAGAAATGGAATTTCCCCACAAACTTTTTGAACTTCTGTATGACTCTGTAATATTTACTCACTACTTTTTTATTTTATGTTGATAGCAATACTAGTACTCATCCTTGTTCTGTCACATATCACACAAGTTATGAATTCTTTTGTGAGCTGACCTCTTCTGGCATTTTCTGAGTTTAATTTATAATCCTTAATTTGTAATTATATAAGCCAGGTGAAACTAACCCCTTTGGGCATTCTTTCCTACTCCGGCTGAAAAGATCTTAATTAGCTCTTTAGCTAATCCAAATATAGGCATTTGAGAGTTCTGTTAATGAGCTCTGAGTGACTGTAGCCTGTTGTTCTGCTTCCCAGGGGGAGGATTCCAGCAGGGCTTAGAGTGTCCTTCTTCTCAATTCACAACGGACCCACGCTAAACTGCACAATTTCAATCTGGGTACTCCCTGATCCCTGATCCCTGAAGTTGTCACAGAAGTACTCAGTATTGGCTATAAATGGAAGTTATCCATAGAATTCATAAAAATATCCCTAGTCCCCTAACTCTATTACCAGAAATTCTAAGGTGGGCCCTGTCATCAATATTTTTATAAACGTTTTCCACATTATTCTTATGTGCTGCCAAAGGGAAGAAATACATGTCAGAAAAATCTGGGGGTTTTTTGTTACCATCTTGGGCAATAGACCATATATATTATACACTTTTCTTTGTCAACACGCCTGTCAATTTTAAAATTATTCCAACATGAATTAAAGTTCAGAATTTACATTCTTCTTTTATTCTTTAGATAATTATAAACAAAATGAAATTATTTAATGAATGATTAAAAATATAGTTTTTGTTTAATATTCATATAAGTGTACATAATTAACCTAATATTGACAATCAGATAGACTCAGAAAGATATATAAAAATACCACTTGAAGGAATCAAAAAATCATCTAGTTATCCCTTAGTTTTTGATAAATAAGGAATCTGAAACACAATATTCAGGTAATCATTATAATGCTACCTTGATTAGGAGCCCGAGTGGCAGAGTAGACAGCTAAGCACAAAGTCATCAGTTTGAACCCCTGAGCTTTTCTGTAGGAGAAAAATGAGGCAGTCTTCTCTGACAAAGACTCACAGCCTTGGAAACTCAGAGAAACAGTTCCAATCTGTGCTAAAGAGTCCCGAGGAGTCACATTCACTTGATGGCAGTGACTTGGGTTTTGCCTTGCTCCCTTTCTTTAAAGTATTGGGCTGCTGACCTTAATATTGTCTATTGTCAGTTCAAACTCATCCATTTCTTTTCAGGAGATAATGATGCTGCCTGCTAAAAAAATGTTTACAGTTTTGGAAACCTATTCTTCTTCCTAAAGGTTTGCCATACATCAAAATTGACTTTGTGACTTTTTTTGGTTCTGCTTTATTTTTTTTTTAATCCTTTTATTGGGGGCCCATACAACTCATCAAAATCCACACTTAAGTCCACTGTATGTCAAGCACAGCTGTGTATCCACTTACCTCATCATTCTCATGACATTTGCTTTCCATCTAATCCCTTGGCATCAGCTCCTCATTATTCCCCCTCCATCTCCACAACTCCCATAAATCCTTGATAATTTATAAATTATTATCACTTTGTCATATCTTATACTGTCTGATGTCTCCTTTGACCCACATCCCTGTTGGCCATACCCTGATGAGGAGGTTGTATGTAGATCCTTATAATCGGTCCCCCTTTCTACCCTACCTTCCCTCCACCCTCCCAGTGTTGCCACTCTCATCCCTGGTCTTGAAGGAGTTCTCTGTTCTTTATCCATTTTAAATATTAGATTTACTCCTTCCACATCAATGGGCACTATATAAGTTAGTGATTGCTACATAAGAAATGGTTCCAAAATTTAGCAATGAGAAGATAATTGTACTTAGTTTTAATCCCACAGGATTCTTTTAGGTAATGAGTTTAGGAGTGGTGTGTCTAGTCATTCTGGGATCACGGTGTCTTGAGAGATGTTCGTGAAGATTTTGGTTGGGATTGCCCTCATGAAGAACTCTCTGCAGATATGGGTGTTGTGGCACAGTATGGGACAGAAATCAGATGGGACCTGGCAATCAGAAAGAATAGCATCAGTGGTCTTAAAACATACATCCACCTAAAAAACATCTTATCTTAAAACATGCATCCATCTAAGTAAGATGCCATCTAAGTCCACCTGGAAATAGCACACAGTCTGTGTGATCCAAGGACTTTATATAATCAAAATCCAAAAGAAGAAACAGCATTAGAGCCTAAATTGTGAATACCTAATTTGCAGAAGGAAATCCATCATCCAGTTGCAGGGTCTTCCTGTGAGTTAACCCTGCAGCCAATCAGGGATGTTGACAGCCTTACTATCTATCAAGCAGAAAGCATTGTAAAGCCTGTCATGGGTGATGTAGGTAGGTTAAAATGCAACACCTTTTCATTCGATCTCCTTTGGATTCATTTTAAATTTGTTCCAGTGTTTAGTATCATCTACTTTCCTTTTTATGGAGGGTTTTCTGTTTCATTTTGTCATTGTTCCTCTTCTTTTTTTTTCTTTTTATTTAACATGTATATCTATACATGAAATCCAGTATGGCTAAAAGTATACAGCTGTACGTGGCTTACTAATTAGCTAGGACCTCATCAGAAGGAAAAAGAAAAATGACAGCAGTGACAATAAGAAAAAAAGGAAATGTTCTAAAATTTATTTTGCTTATGATTTCACAACTCTTGTTATTGAACTATTGAGTTGTATGAGATAGGAGTTATATTCCAGTAAACCTATTTTGGGGGGGGGGGGCATCACTGCTCTCCGGTGGTGGGAGTAGGAGGCCCAGCCCCACTGCTGGAATTGAACCTACGTCCCAGTGGGCCGCAGTCCTGCGCACAACCACTATGCCACCGGGGCTCAGCCCCCAGTAAACCTATTAAAAAACAAAAAAGATGTTGGTTGGGAAAAAAGGGTTCACAGAATTGAAGTATATGCTTCCAAGATGAGCCCTCATAAGGCTGTTAACATGAGACCTCAGTGATTGACCACTTGTATTTTCATAGGATCGTATGGACTTCTCTTCATGGCTCACTAGCTTGCACACACTCAAAGCTTAAGATCTAAGAGCAAGATGAAAATTTAAATTTATTTCATGACATAGCTTTGGAAACCTTACTCCATTCTACTTATAATAATTTGTAAGTTAGTAATATCCCTATCTAATAGAGGAAATAAATACCTGAGACACAAGAATCCATTTTATCTGCATGGCTGTTGCTTTGAGACCAGCAGCTCTGAGAGAGAAAGACTAGGTTTGGGAAACCACAGGGAGTCACCATGAGTTTTCATTGATTCAATGGCAGTGAGTTTGGTTTGGAGTTTAGGTGATAGCTACCATGGATATCTTGGCATTTATTGATATTTAACTTTATCTCAAAGATAAATAATCAATGTCAGGTCCTTGGCAGTTCCTTACAACTTAGTTTAGTTCTTTACCACCAATAATATGACAGTACTTATCTTTGATATATATCACCTGGAATTTCATGTTATTATTTGACAATTGCCATCTAGTAGCAAGTTGAGAATATAGAACTCATTTTTTAATAAGTTACAATGTGTTGGAGAAATGGATATTTATCTCACATGACATGTTTGATACTTACTTTTAAAAGGCACACTTGCAGTAATCTAAGAATTCCATGAGGTGAAATGTTGTTTGTTGATCTTTGATTTAAAAAGCATAAAATTTTCCTTATTTAAAGAAACATGCAATGTTTTCTATCAATAGTAAGTACTTTTTTCCTGATGTTAGCAATATATGCTTATAGTAGTATACCACCTACATCTGGGGGTTCAATCTGCTCATCTGTTTGAGATTGTCATAAATTTTCAATAATGTTTGCTTGCTTTGTGTTGAGAACATTATTAATATCATAAAATTTGGTTAAAAGCATTGTTGTGCTAATCTAATTTTAATTTTCAGGAAAAGAATATGCAGTTGAAGAAGGGTGAAATTTAAGTTTTGATTTAATCACTAATTTTTCACAATTCCCTACCACTAAGGTTTTTTGCTCTGCCCTGAAAAATAAATGTAAGGAATTATATCATGTGAATGTTTAATTGCTTATGTGGTCATTAATAGTTCATTAAGACAGGACATTGATTAACACTCTTGTAATTTTTAGATGTACTAAACTATTTGAGCAACGGTGAGTCCATGGTAATGGACAATTTGATTATTAAGCTAAAAAAATGAGTCTATCATCTTTAAACTGAAATCCATTCTTTGATGAATCAATATAGTTTATTACAGAAGGACCAAAGGTTGAGAATGTAAGATGATTATAAAATAAAATACAGCTATACAGGCATTCAGCTCCCTGCCATTCAGTCAATTCAGACTCACAGTGACCTTGTAAAACAGGTCCTAACTGCCCTTCTCATCTCTCTAAACAAGAGGTCCTGATGGTTTTGAACTGGGGACATTACAGTTGGAAATTCCAAGTTTAACCACTATGCCTCCAGAGCACGGGGAAGTGAAATTACTTACTCTGGCTTTTCTAGCCACACTCTGTAAAGCCCATTCAGCCAGAAGGGCAGAAGCAAACAAGATGTACAATTATGTACAATTACATATTATGTACAAATATACATATTATGTACAAGGGTTTCACTTGAGGAATGATGAGTTTTGCCATTCCACTGTCTATAAGCGTCATGTCCAAAACAAGACTAGAATCCCGTCAACTGAGAAGTTGGATGACCTTGCAGGGAATGACAGAGGCAGAAGTGTCAGAAACTGCAGTGCTGAGTTTGTGAGACAGCAGATGAGCAGCACTCCAAGACTGTGAGGGAGAGTAGTGGACTGGCTTCCTGCCTCCTTGACTGGTACACTGATTAAGAGACCCTGTGGCTGAAAGGTCTAGCTCTAGCTGACATGGCTATGAAAAGTTGGGGTAGACAAAAGAACCCCATCCTTAACATTTTGCAAACTGTTTACTTCTCTAATAAACCTTATAATCATTAGTATTCCCTGTGAGTTCTATGTGGCCATTGCAATGAATTCTTGAACTGAGCAGAGAAGCAGAAGCCTGTGGGTGAGGTTCGGAGGTGGGGGTGGTTTGCTGGCTGCTGTCAGAATCGGAGATGAAGGATGGGGAGGGGAGGCTTGCCTAGTCTCTGACGTCTGGGGATCTTCTTTGGGCAGAAACAGAGTTGATTTCTCTTTCTCCTTCTCCTCTATGTAGCCAAAGGAGGACAGATGGGAGCTGTGGAACATTGCTTCAAAATGACAAAATGCTAAAACAGTCTTGAGCGATTAGGTTTCTAGGTTGATATCCGCCTGTTTATGAAAAAGATAATTTTCATTATTAGTTAAAAATCCATTTCACTATTAAAAGTACCTAATGAAATAGAGATTTTCTGTGATGTGTGGATATGTATGTGTATATAGGAATATATCTGTCTTGAATGAATCTGCCTCTATTTCTCTTTATCTATAGATTTTTTAGCATATAACCTGTGTCTTTCTGAGTTATAGGTCTTTTTAAAAGCCCATCTATCTATAAAGTAAAACTCAAATCATTGCAAAGAGGATTTGAGGCAGCTACCTTATTCTACATGCACAATTTTCTGTGTCGTGTGAGTCTCTCTCCTTTGAGACCCCATCTTTGTCTTTTCTGCTCTTTTCTTTGCCATATTCTAGGACACCGTGACCCTATATTTAAATTTTTGTGTCCTCATTATAAAAAAATAAACACAAAATGTTAATTCTATACAAGCTTCTGCATTATCTTATCCCTTGGTTTGCCATCTGTTTCCAGACATTTAACTATACTTTTAGTGACTGCAGCATAGGTTAACCTATTTCCTAGCTTCAAATATATCATCACTAAGCTTAGCAGAAGTATACTTCTTAAGCTTCAGATCACAACCTCAATCCCAGCATATGTGAAGATCTATTGCTGAAGTTGCTAACTGAATCTTTCCTGAAAGCCACGCTGTCGATGGTGGCAGTGGTTTATGGGTCATGCCCTTGCATATTGCATATTGCCAGTGGATGAGTGTAGAAGTAGGAGAGAGATCACAGGTACTGCCCAGTTTTCTTTTGCTTTATTTAAAATGAATGCTTGAAAGCAATGCAAATGGATATGGCACTTTAATCCAGGAATTTAGAAGCTTCTTTAAAGCAGTGGTTTTCAACCTTCTGATTGCTGAGACCCCTGAACCCAGCTCCTCACTCTGTGGTGACCCCTGAGCCATGAAGTGATTTTCATTGCTACTTCATAATTGTAATTTTGCTACTGTTATGAATTGGGCAACCCCTGTGAAAGGGTCCTTTGCCCCCCAAAGGGGTCATGACCCACAGGTTGAGAACTACTGCTTTAAAGACTTATTCTGCTCTCAGATCTAAATATCCTGTTAATATTGCAATATGAACCAAATTAGGGGAAGAGAAAATCTAACATTCTTTAAAACAATTTGGACATTGACTCCCACTCCTGCAGAATTATTTTTGGTTTTGAGCAGCATTAAGTAGCAAATTAAAGATGAAGAAAATTAATTGGCAATTTTGTTCAATGCAGAAAAGGGTTTTAAATATTTTCTTCTTTGATCTGCCTTGATCTTTTTGGCTAACTTGACTAGCTAAATGCAAGGAAATTGGACTATTTAGGAACATTCTGCAAGAGAGACACCATGAAGGTCCCTGGAAAATTATCAAACTCTGCTTCTCGTCTTCTTAGCAAGGTGCCAGCCATCTGAATTAAATTGTCCTATGACCTCTATTTTGTCACATCTAATAATTAAGTAGTACTGTGATCTTCAATATTGACATGTTATAAACTGGTGGATGATACTGCCCCCTTGGGGTGTCTGGAATGACCCCGGCAAGGGGATGAGTGGGTTGGTGGTGACATGGGGATAGGAGTGAGGGCTGCAAAAGCAAACACCTAAACTTTTACCTGGACTATGGGCTACAGGGTTGTGGCAGTCACGTACTCTGGTGCCAATTTGACTAAGAGTGTAGGGGTGGAGTCTAGTCTGTGCATCTGGAAATAGCCAATGAGACCTCTGTGTGGACATGGCTTTCTCTGAGACTTCTGTGAAATCTCGCAATATTTCTCCCATGGGGATGAAAGACCAAAGACTCAGTCTCTTGTAGTCAGTCTACTAACAAGACAAGATGGTGGCATGCTGATAGATCCTGTGTCTTGGAACCTGGAGGAGCCGTAGGAGAAGTCACATGGGCTTGCCCTGATGGAACCAGACCTTTGGGGCCAGAGACGTTGCAGAAAAAAACCCTGCCAGCATTGAGATCCTTCTATCGCCAATGGATACTGCTGATGGACCCTGAGTCCTGGAATTGAAGAGCCATGGAGAAAACCCTGCCAGTGGCGGAAGGCTTCGAATGCAGCTGGATACACAAGACTGTGCACCCACTGGCCTGTGGTTGCCCTGGTGTCATTGTATGTGCTTCATGAGTTGGAAGGAGACTTTATAGATTGGTATCAGACATATGGGCTAATACTGAGCTTATGACCTTGCACTGGACTGGGTTGCGATGTTTTCTCAATGCTCCTTTTCTCTTTTATTTAAACCTTTCCCTTATATTCATATGCATGCTCATGAATTAGTTTCTCTAGTCTATCTGGACTAAGACAAGGGCCAAGGTTTTTTAATTATCAGGAAGGCATTGCAAGATTTTTTTCTGAAGAGGGCTATTGTTGTTAGCCATCTTAAAGTAGGTTCCAAGTCAAAATGACCCTCTGTACACTAGACTGTATGCTGTCAGTTCTGAGCCATTCTTACTATTGTTATGGTTGAGCCCATTGCTGCAGCCATTCTTTCAATCCATCTCTTTGAAAGTGCTCTTCTTTTTCACTGCCCCTCCACCTTACAAAGCAGGAGGTCCTTCTCCAGGGGGTGGTCTCTCCTGCTCACGCTTCCAAAGTACAAGAGGTGGAGTGTAGTCATCCTTGTATGTAAGAAGTATTTGGTCTGTACTTCTTCCAAAACAGCTGTTTTGTTCTTTTGGCAGCTCATGATAGGTTCAATGTTCTTCACCAATACCATGGTTCAAATGCATCTGTTTTTCTTCACTCTTCCTTATTCAGTAGTACCCAACATTCAGAAGCATATGAGGCAACTGAACATACCATGGCTTGTTTCAGGCACATGTTAGTCCTCAAAGTATCATCCTTGCTTTTTAACACTTTAAAGAGATCTTGTGCAGCAGATTGACGCTACGCAATGTGCCCTTTGATTCATTGACTGCTGTGGTTCCTGAGCATTGATTGTGGATATAAGTGAGATAGAATCATTGACAAAGTCAATCTTTGTTTAGCACGATTTAACTGTTAGGCCAGTTGTAAGAATTTGGTTTTCTTTACTTTGACTTGTAAGCCATGTTGAAAGCTGCAATATTTGATGGTTATCAGCAAGTAATTCAAGTCACATTTGAGTTCAGCAAGAAGGGTGTGTCATCTGCATATAGCATGTTCCTAAGCCTTCTTCCAATCCTGAAACTTAACTCTTAATCATAAAATCCAGCTTCTCTGATTATTTCCTCAGCATACAGATTGAATAAGTATCGGGAAAAGATGCCACCGTGACACACACCTTTCCTAATTTTACGCCTTGTTCCTAATTTTAAGCCCATATTCTGTTCACACAACTGCCCTTTGATTCATTTACAGTTTTCTCATAAGCATAATTAAGTGTTCTATAATTCTCATTCTTCTCAAGACTTTCCATAATTTGCAATGATTCACACAATCAAGTATCTTGTCATAATCTATAGAAGCAAGCAACTAGGGCTGAGCCCCGGTGGCGTAGTGGTTGTGCGTAGGATTGCGGCCCACTGGGATTGAGGTTCGATTCCAGCTCCACGGAGCAAAGGCTGGGCCTCCTACTCCCACCACCTGAGGGCAGTGATGCCAAAAAAAAAGAAGAAGCAAGCAACTATCTGGTATTCTCTGTTTTCAGCCAAGATCCCTCTGCCATCAACAATGATATCCCTTGTTTCATATCCTATTCTGAATTGGTATGAACATCTAGCATATCCCTGACAATATAGTACTGAAACTGTTGTTGGATGATCTTCAGAAAAGGGGGAAGTAAGCCACAGAAATTTGGGAACCTACAAAGAGTCATTAAACCAAGCCCTGACTAACTGACCACAAAACTATGAAGTGCACTATAATATTTGTTTTAAATCAATGTGTTCTGGCTTAGTTTATCAAACAACAATTGATTAATGGAAGCTTTTATTATTCCATGTATCTGTCTGTGATCCCTACTTGAAAGTACATTTTTAATTTGTTTCTTGGTTTTCTATACCACATAAACTTTCAGTACTCATTTGTGCAAATGTTCTCCCTATATTCAATCTTGAAGATAAATATATTACAGATATATATGATAAAAATATGATAAGGCGAAAGAGAAAATATGATAACTATGTCTAACAGAAATTATCATTTTAGTTATTAGCACAAAAATTTTATACTATATGACATACTTCCCACAGGGATTAAGGGATACAATTAATCTGCAATTCTTTACTACCAAGTACTCCTGATTGCCTTGGCCCTGAATATTGTACCTACATATACCTAGATACTCTGGTGGTATGATGATTAAGCACTTGTTTGTTAATCTGAAGGTCAATGCTTTGAATCTATCAATTTTTCTAAAGTAGTCTTATTTGCTTGTAAATGGTCACTATGAATTGTAATTGACTAAGCAGCACATACCACACACATCAAACACAGACAGCAAACTCTCTGCCATTGAGTAGATTCTGACTCACATCAACCTTATAGGGAAAAGTAGAACTGTCCTGGGGTATTTCTAAGATTGGAACTCTTATGTCTAAGTCTAACTTTTGTCCTGTAGAGCAACTTGTGGTTTCAAACTTCTGACCTTGTGTTTAGCAGTCTAATAATCAATCCATGAGATAGATAGAAAGATGATAGATACATAGATGATAGATGATAGATAGATAGATAGATAGATAGATAGATAGATAGATCCTTTGGCCATAAAATAAAAGGTTTGTGTTGGGGGGTGGGGAACTGCTGAAAAATTGTTTATTATACTTAGCTTCCAAAGAGTAGATAAATATTAGGTTATTCACTAACTTTTGACATAAAGACGTTTCATATAATCCATACTTCCCTATGTCTGTATTTTAGGCACAGAGTAATTGGATATGAGAATTGCTCTGGTCATCGAGAGCAAAAGGTTCTGCTATGTTTTATTACCCCAAACCACTCTTCTGTAAATGAAACATTAGTTTCAATTATGGGATTCTCAAGAGTTTGCTTGTAAAACACATACTTTTTTAATAACTGACAACAGGCAGAAAAAATAGCTTGAGGCAACATCAGGAATAAATCATACTCCATGGAATGAATGAATATTTTCTAATCAAATACAAAAATGGAAAATGCATGCATTTCCCTAGGAATGTACATTATGTGTGTGTGGGTGTAGGTATAAAAGTCAATTTTTCCCTCAGCCCTCTGGTTCACAGATCACCCCAAAAGATACCTCAGAGGGTACAATTTATCATTTCAGGAGTTGTGCTCTAGGGAATGGCATTCACATCGATATTTATTAGAGAATCCTTGCATTGAGAAAGCAAGCGGTAATTCCACATCCAGGCACAGTTATTTCTATCAGGAGCACATTTGTGAGAACAGTAGCACATTGTGAGAACCCAATATGGGGAGAAGACAGGGGGTTAAACATTTTCCCTAACTGAAGTTGAGTAATCCATCACTTTCTTATATTCTCTTAGGAATATTTCCAAACAAATAACATTTAATCACCTAGTTACATGTATAAAGAGATTTCTGGGCTGAGTCCTGGTGGCAAGTCACTGAGTGTGGGACTGCGGCCCACTGGCTTGGCGGATCAAATCCAGCAGCAGCAAGGCTGAGTAGCTCCCATGACCACCAGAGGGCAATGATGCCGCCCCCCAAAAAAGAAAGAGATTTCCATCACAGCCAAAGAAATAATAGCTTCAACATGCCCCAACATTGTTCTTCTTAGGTGCCTTTATATGTACGCCATCTACAACAAAAGTAACACTGCCTTTTCCTGCATCATTTAAAGACATGGAATTCTGAAGCCTATCTATAAGAATGCAAGAAGTAGGTGGAGGGAAATATGATATACTATGCACAGGTGCACATGCACATGCTCAATAGAGTAGTTCTAACATCACCTTTCCCTTTTGAAACAGTCAATTTAGAATGTTCTCCAGAACAAAGATTCTCTGGCATTGTCCAGTTGAGTAGTACATTCTACCTCTATTTCTCTTCCCTAAAGCTGGTGGAAGCAGTCCGTGTGGCAGAGTGATGACATTCCTGTTGGAATGCTAGCTGCCAGGAATGACGTTTGAAACCAAACGTAGACAGACGGGACTTTCTATATTTCCAAACTGTTGCCATCTTAGAAATTCACAATGTCACTTCAACACTGTCTTCCAGGATCACTAGGAGTTGGCATCAGCTCAATGGCAGTGAGTATAGTTTGATTAATCGCTGCGGAGACACCCTGACCATCTGTTTTGCTAAAAGGTATTCTTTTATTCACATGCCAGAGGTCAGTGTTGGCCTAAATTTTCCTTTACATTCTTTTTACCTAACTAATATAATCATTTAGTGAAACACAATGTATCTGGTAGAATATCAGTGTATTGACCACATTATCCAAGGAAGTGACTCCAATTGCGGTGGCATTGATTATATCTCCTGGAAATTCTATGTGTGTAGAGCAGTGATTTTCAACCTGTGGGTCGTGAATCCTTCGGAAGTTGAACAACCCTTTCACAGCAGTCGCCCGACTCATAACTGTAGCAAAATTAGTTATGAAATAGCAATGAAAATAATTTTATGGCTGAGAGATGACCACAACATGAGAAAGTATATGAAAGGATTATGGCATTAGGAAGGTTGACAACCACTGGTGTAGACTATAACTGTTCTACAAGATTTTTAAGACCTTTCAGAAGGAGATCATGAAGCTTGCCTTCTGAGACACCTGGGAGTAGGTTTAGACCATCAAATTTTCCGCTGGGAGGTCAGCAGTTAGCCATCTGTGCCCGCCCCCCCCCCCCTGCCCCCAAGAGCCACCAGGAAAGTTGTTGTGTGTTCCGGGGATGATGACTGATAAGAGCCCTGTCATAGGGAGTAGTCCTACACATTTAGTGTCAAGTTGCTGTAAGATATTCTTGTGGACAAGTCACATGAAAACAGGCTGATGGCAGCCAGAGCCTCAGAGCTGGAGAAGCCACATGGAGAATCCTGCCAGTGCTGAAATGCTTAGAAAACCTGTGGATCCAAAGACTTCCTACCCACTGACTTGTGATCTTCCTGCATTTGGCATCATTGCATGACTCTACTGCATCTGAAGAGGATTTTACAGATTGGTAGCAGATATATTGGATAATATCTGACTTATAAACTTCATCAGGCTGGACTGGCATGTTTTCTCAATATTCAATTGCTCTTGTATAAAAACCTCTTTCTTAACACATATGAGTCTTCATGAATTTGTTTCTTTAGTGTACCCAGACTAGCACAGCTCCTGTGGACTTGTTTATATTTTTCTTCAGCTTTATAACTTAAATATGAGCAATTGGTGGTATTTTCCACAGTCAATCCCAGGGCTTATTTTAGTTTTTGAGCTTTTTATCATGCTAGTCCCCAAAATTCAGTCAATTTAATTTCTGTGTTCTCCATCTGGGTAAGTCCATGTACACAGCCTCCTTTTCTGTTGTTTAAAAAAGTTATTTGCTAAGAACAATTCAGTTATTTTTCAAAATTCTATGATGAGAGCTCCAGTTTCATTTCTCTCACCAAGCTTATACTTTCCAACTACTGTGTCTTCCTCTTTGTTTTCATTCCAATCACCAACCATGATTAATGCATCTTGATTGCATGTTTGACCAATTTCTAACTGAAGTTGTTGGAAAATTATTCAATTTCTTTATCCCTAGCTTTTTCTGGTTGGTGCACAAAGGTGGATAATGGCTGTGCTGAGTGGATTTCCTTAAAGGAGGCTAGATTTGATCTGATCACAGATAGCATTGTCCTTCATGATAGATTCAGCAAGATCCTTTATGATAATAAATTCCTGGCAAACTCTCTTGATGGTGTTATAGAAAAGCGTATGATTTTCTGATTTAAAATGGCCAATACCAGCCTATTGCCACTTACCAATGCCTAAGGTATCAATCTTCATGCATTCCCATTCATTTTTATGACTCATAATATTCCAAAATTCATACTTTTCACATAAAAAAGTTCAAATCAGTAGATTTTTGCAGCTATTTATTTCTCTTTACCTTGAATAGTGCCCCTCAGCCAATGAAGTTCCTGATGGCTCCACATGCACAGTTTTCATGGACTCATGTCACCATGATCCACTGACTCCCCTCCAAGTGATCTTTTCCTCTTCAGTGATATTTTGAGTGCCCTCACATCTAAAGAGCCTTTTGTCAGCAGAAGCAGACAATGTTCTGCTTCCTTTGTTAGGGCATTAAGTATATGAAAATGAGTTGAGTACTCACTTCGGCAGCACATATACTAAAATTGGAATGATACAGAGAAGATGATCATTGTTCCTGCACAAGGATGACATGTAAATTCGTGAAATAGTCCATATTTTAAAAGAAAATGAGTTGAAGCAATACATAAAGTTTTCAGAGACTTCTTGCTCTAAAGTGGGAAGCCAAAATCCTTCTTCATTGTCTGTTCTTATTGGCATTTAAAACACCAGTGACATAATTTCCAGCATCACAGCAACACACAAGTCACCACAGTATGATAAACTGACAGACCAGTTATTGATTCAAGAGCTATAACTCTACTGATTTGGGAATGGGGCAGGCAGGGAACATAAATTCACATTCTAAACCATAGCCCATGGTTTCAAATGCTATGTAATGGTGAGAACACTTATACCGGTAGTCACATCTCCTAAGATGGCCTTGTCTCAGTGATTCCCAGCCCCAGACGTGCTGAAGGCAGACAGTAGCAGTGCCTCCATCTCCTCAGGGTTGCATAGCATAAACATTTGTGTCTTGAGTATTTCATTCCCTTCTTTCACTCTTCATTCCTTGATTTCAAGTTAATATCTAATTCTCAAACAAAAATTTTTATTTTGCCTTTATTTCATAATTGTAAGTTACATTAAAATAATTAGCAAGCAAATGATGGTATTCTCTTTGGCTGGGATTATTTATTATTCAAATATTCCTTTTAAATCATGCAGAGAGATTTTGGAAAGGTATAACCACTCTAATTTGTCAAACAAAAGAGACGGGGTAACACCCAGTAAATATTTCCTAGTTGCAAGTAGGAGGATGATAACTGAATATCATAGATATCAAAAGGCTCCAAATTCCCATGTCATTTTTTCAGTTTTCGGGTCATGATTAGACAAAAAATTTAAGAGGAATGGAAAGCTCTTTCTAATTCCTTGAGCTATTAAACCCCTCTAATCTGAAAACAAACAATAAATTACTTTTAAAGAAGTCTTCCATGTTTGCTCCAATTGGCTAGTTTCAAGAGCGGAACCAACTGTTTCAGTTAAAGATACATTTTGTTGATCTGAAAACCACCACAAGTCATGGTGATAAACCTTCAATATTCTTCTTTTGGAATAATTATGCAAGTGCACAGTTGCTCTCTTTGATGTATGTTACCTAAGACTTTTCAAATCCTAACTTTAAAGCTACCCTAGAGGCGTTTTATCACTTCCTTTGTTGAGTATACATATTCTTAAATTATTATTCTGCTTTCTACCCAAGTTTCCTAGTAAGCATTTAGGATAGAGTTTCAAAATTGATCAGTACTTTAATTGTAGCAAGATTTAATTATTAAAAACAAAAGCTAAAGGTTAAGTACAAATTCTGAAAAATTTAGTCAGTCTACCTGGGAATAATGTAATCTTGATTTTTATAGAATTTCTCTAATGTAAGTGAAGTTTTATCAAGTTTGAATGAATTCTAAAAGCTTCAGTTATTTTTAAAACCTCATATCCTTTATCACATTTAATTTTCTACCTGTGTAATTTTCACTTTTTTATCTCTGTAACAATTTTATGCATATTTTTTCTTTGATGATGCTTTGAATGCCAAAGGAATCATGTGCCTATACATTGAAGGAACAAACTACATTTTCATAGGAGGTAACAAAAAAGTGACTGTCAATTTTTGTGTGTGTGTGGGCATCACTGCCTCTGGTGGTCATGGGCGCTACCCAGTGCCGCTCCTGAGAGCTGAAGCTGGATTTGAACCGCCAAGCCCGTGGGCTACAGTTCTGCACTCAACCGCTGATGCCACCGGGGCTCAGCCGACTGTCAATTTTTCAAACACTGCTTAATTTCTGTTTTGTTTTTAAATAAAAATATTCTATTCAGACGCCTCCTGGCACAGTGTTACTCTGTAGGAATAAGACGAATGGCTGCTTGTGCTCCTGGGAAGAGCTGTAGTCTCAGCAAACCCGAGCGGCAGTTCTCCCCGGTCCTGTAGGGTTGCTGTGCGTCTTAATCAACTTGACAACAAGGAGGTGAAATTTGGTTGATTGCTTGTTTTAATCCCTGTGTTTATTATAGCAACAAAGACACTTGTTTTGTAAACTCGATTCACATGTATCAATATAACTAACAGGACTAAAATTCTATGTCAATTTACTTTTTTGCATCTTCTGACACACTTTTATCAGAATGTCATCATCCAATCTCATGGTTTCTTCTGCACATTCTCCAAACACGTGCTCTATCTTCCTTGCTGCAGGTAGTGTTCTTATTCACCGAATTGTTCAAAGTTTTTGACATTTTAGGTGCAATAATGAAGTAATTAATATTTGTGATTTTATACTAATTACCCTTGTGAATGAAAAATATAAAGGACATGTTATTTTTAAGGCTTCCACACAGTTATTAATAATTGTAACTAGTAACTTCACTATATCGCCAAACAAAACGAACTCTACCATCTGAGTCAATTTTGACAGAAAGTGACCCTAAAGAACAAAATAGAACTGTCCCTGTGGGTTTCTATGCAAATTTGCAAGAGTAGAAAGTCTAGTCCCCTCCCTCACCCCATGGAATGGTTGATGCTTTCAAACTATTGATACTGCAATTTGCAACCAGGCATGTATCCTGCTAAGTTACTTTTGTTATAAATTTATAGACAGAAATTAAAGGTAGAAGAAAAGCTAAAGTTCTTGCATAGCTTGGAGAGTGAATAAGAAGGACAATATATGAGTCCAGACTGAGATATCAGGCTTCCTAATGTTCTTGTGCCAGGAAAGAGAATAGGAATGACTTAAGGGAAAAGGTGAGATGACATGTTTGCCAAGATGGCACACATCTCTAAGCTAATGGCCAAATATCAATCTGTAGTGTATATTGTAATCTGATCTTTGCTGTTTATGGTATCACTTATATGTTTGTTTTTCTTGTATTATTCAAACCATGGTTTGCTTCCCTTTCCAGTATCTAATGACAAATGACAAGAGTAAGTTTCTGGAGACCTTTGATGAGAATATCACATTTCTTAAGATTATGTAGTTATACCTTATGTAATAACCAGAATCTAAACATTTTGTAATTTTTTAATATTGTCTTTTTGCCTCAATATTAATAGCTTCCAAATAATTACAGAATTTTGGCTTTTGTTTTTGTTTTTCGGGGCATCACTGTCCTCTGGTGGTCATGGGAGCTACTCAGCGCTGCTCCTGAGTAATTATAGAATTTTACTCTCCTCCTAAAGTAACTATTCATTTTTGATCTAACAACATCTCTGTATCAAACTCGCACTCTTCCATGGAGTTGATTCCAATTCATAGTGGCCCCATGTGCTTCTAGGAGCAGAAAGTCTTGTCTTTCTTCTGTGGAATGAAGAAAGCTATAATCTTGAGGTTTGAGCCCTCTGCATAGCATCATTCAATAGGTAAATAGGAGTGTAAATCATTTAGTAAATCCACGAATCCACATCCAACATTAAAGAAAACTTTGACTGACATGCATAACTGAGCAAATGTATGCCTTCAGTTTAGATTTTGTCATTTCTGGTAAAGGTGGCATGGGACTCGTAGTCACTTAATGATTCTAGCCTTTAAGAATGAATTAATTCAGCCAACAACTCAATTTAATTCAGTCAACTCATTAAAGATATGTAGGTATTTATCTGGTATAAAATGAATCTTCGTTAAAACACTATATGCTTTGCTCGCTGAAGAACTGAACAGAACTCTACCTGCCAACAGGGCAGCTGCGGTGTCAAAATGACACTTCCCACTTCCATTGGTCACAATTGGGACTTTCATAGAAGCTCTGCTATCATGTCTCCTGTTGTGGTTTTACCAACAGAATGAAAATGTTGGGTTTCTGGAGGGATTTTACAATTGACACAGCACAAGTGACTTTTGTGAGGGAAGGGGAAGTTTCAGGTTTTTCACTCTCAAAAAATGCACGCTATTTCTGAAAAGCGTGTACGGGCCATGGGAACTGTATGGGAGCTCCTGACTGAATATGAAAAAGCACGTGGAAAGAACAGCAGTGCAGGACCGCAGAGCCATGCTTGAGAGAGGAACAAAGAACAGGAAACCCCCGGAGGCCAAGGATGCCTTGGACCGTATGGACTGAGTTCAGGTGCACCTGAACTCATTTTGATTTCATATTGTCATACTTAGGTGTTTTCCCACAGGTGTCTGAGGGGTGCCTGATTTCCCTGCAACCCCTGCCTTATGGCCCTACTAGGAGAATCCTTCTAGTGCAGACATTTGGGGGAGACAACCCCCTCTTTTATCCATATTCTGGCTCCCTGTCAAAAATATTAGAAGTTGACAACTCATCTGAAAAAATAAGTTTACACTCTTACTGACATATAATGACAGAAATCTGATAAGCTAATAAAAAATTCTATGTTGAGACTATGTGAAAGTTAAAAATGATTCTCCCGAAGACTATTTTAGCTTTTACAGTTATGATAAAAGGCAAAAAGTACTAAGACTAGTATTCCAGTTTATATATGTACAAGTGGATTCCAAATATGTGTCTGTGATTAGAGATGGCTTTTACTACAGAAAAGTTCTCTTACTAATATACCTCTTTTAATTATGATGTCTTTGGGAAAAGGTCCAATTAAAATAGTGACTTCCAAGGGAGTCTGCTAGGACAGCTCTATTCAGGCAGAGAAGTCAGTTTGGAAGGTTATGATGACTGCTTGGGGGTATTTCAAAAGACTAATCTTGATAGATTTACTTAAAGTACATGGACTGATCTCAATTTAAAGACCTTTTAAAAATATTGAAAACTACCCTGGTAAGAGGAAGGGCCGGTAAAGTTACAGAGGAATTACTTTCCATAACAGCAATATACCTGTTCATTCTTTCAAGATAACAAGGGTTGGCCTTTGAGAATTTGAATGCTAAGCCTTACCCTGTCCACGTTATAACTGTCATCTTGCCATATTGGACTTATCTATGTTCCCTGACCTCAAAGAACATTTAAAGGAACCTGATATGAGTTCCCTTTTTACATGATGTAGATCAAATAGTGCAGAATGCTTTGGGAGATTAGAGAAATGCAAAACCCACCTTCAGACAGGTAGAGAAGTTATTGAGAAATAATAGCTTCACATTTTGACATTTTTAATAGAAGCTTTTATAATTTGGTATCAATGGTTTTGCTTACCCACACATGTGATTCCCTGAAGCTTTAGAAAGGATCAGTAATGCTTAACAATGTACACAGACACTTAACAAGGAGGGTAGCAGTAAATACTGGCATCCAGTATCTGCACACATGCTCCTGCCTATTTAATGGACAGTGTTGTGCCGCTCAGATGTTAATTGTAGCCTTCCTCCACGATTTGCTTATAGATAACATTAGAAACACATTAGATAAGTGCATAAAACACCATCATTTTGCCTAGAAACCGCAGCATGCTCTGTGCCTTTAGTTTAAATAAGTTGACTAAAATGGAAATTACTAATTATTTCATTAGCTCTTCACCTTTTGGAGTTAAAAGAAGAAGAGGAGGAGAAAGAAAAAGCTGAGGAGAAGAAATAACTAAAGAAGATTGCAATTTCTCCCCCTATAATCTTGCTTATATTAATTAGTTTTGTTACACTTTCCCAGCCAAAAAAAAAAATCTTCCTGTTATCACATTATAAAATTGTACAACTTCATCATTGTTTCTTCCTGTTTTTGTTTCTGGTGTTTATTTTAATGGGGAGCAAATAAAATTGTAGAAAAATATTTTCAAAATATCTCTTAAAGTGCACCATTAAGAACATAGAAATGTGGTTACACTGTACTTTGACTGCTCTCCTCCCTGTGACCCCTATGTAAGGGGATGTCACTTCACCTATTGATGGACTTTGGGTCCCCAATCTGAACTCCCCCTCATTTATAATGATATAATTTTTAATTTTTTGATATCTGATACCTGTTCCCTTCGACAATTCTTTGTCACACAGGCTGATGTGCTTCATCCGTGTGGTCTTGGTTGCTTCTGAACTAGATGGCTGCTTGTTTACTTTCAAGCTGTTACTTTAAAAAAAAAAAAAGAGTTGTTTGAGCCCCCAATATAATGATTTATTGAAAACCTTATAAAAATGAGTACCAAGATAAACAGTTTTTTTCTTGCTAAGAAATGACTCAGGTTTTTGGATTTGGCAAGTTTTTTAGATGTGGAGGATCAAAGGGATTAACATGTAGGCCCCTTCCAATTATAAGAATTTTTGTTGAATTAAAACTGTATATAACACAGAAGGAGTAAATTTATGCAAACATGACTGCCAAATGTCTCCAATTCATTTGCAAAAATGTTGCAGGAGACTTATGATAAATAGCAATGTTTAACTCCAGTCTTATTTATTATATATAAACAAAAAAGCAATTAAAACCCCTTTGCTGTGGAATTTAGGGTAAAGTGAATTATGCATAAAATTGGCTGCTTAAGATTCAAGTGGTAAGTTTAGCTCTAAATCTCGAACACAAGAGGACAGAGTTCTTGCTTTTTGCCTTGTTTTTTATTCTTTTGTTTATCATTTCTCTTTAATTACTAACAGGTTTAAACATAAAGAATACATAGAAAGTAGCCTAACAAAGTATGAGTCAAAAATATCTATTCCCTCAATTTACTATTGATTTTGTAATTTTGTAATTTATCTCAAAATTTAGTGATTAAACATTTTCCCTTAAGAGTGTGTACACATATAGTAAACTTGTTCCTTAAGTAGCTACTCTAGGAATTAGATTTTTCAATTTAAAGGAAAAAAATATGATCTGGCTATATTAGTTCAGTACATCTCTTTTACAACAATTAACCAATATTTGGTAAGCTGACAGCAAAATCACTTCTCCCTCAGATGCTAAACAAGTGAGTGATTGCAATGAAGTGCATTTACTTGGCCTGGCTCTTCCACTCATAGTCTTTGCAACCCCCATCCAGGGACTGAGTAGGCATAATGCCACCATGTCTAGCAGCAATTCTCAACCTGTGGATCCAGACCCTTTTGGGAATCAAAGGACCTTTTCACTGGGGTTGCTTAAGACCATCAGAAAACATATATTTCCAATGGACTTAGAGACCAAGACACCGCTGCTCTAGCTGTGTCCAGGGGGCTCCACAAACATGCAGATATGCTCCCATACGAGAGTATGCATCCTGAAGACTGTTACCCATGCTATACCATGCTTCAAGACAAAATTTCATTTATTTGTAACTAGAAATAAATATTTCACAATATATAATTACATATCTTTTTTAATTAATCACTATGCTTAATTATGTTCAATGTGTAACAATGAAGATACATTTGGCAGTCACATAATCTGGTGTCAATTTAAGGATTAAGAGTGTAGGGGTGAGTCTAGCCTGTCAATCTTGAGATCGCCAAAGAGACCTCTGTGTGGATGTGGCTTTCTCATGAGAATTCTGGGAAATCTGGCCATATCTCCCCCTTGGAAGTGAGAGAATCACTACTCAGTCCCTTGGAGGTGCTCTACTAACAAGACGCCAGGCTGGTTCCTTGTGAGACATCCTGGAGGAGAAGCCACATGCCCCTACCCTGATGGAACCAGATGTCTGAAGCCAGAAGAGCCAACTTGAAGACCTCTGTCAGTGCTGAGATGCTTGAGAAGCCACAGAGAGGCCCCTGACAGTGCTGAGATATTTACAATGCCACTGGATCCAAAGGCATTCTACCCATCAGGCTTGTGATCATCTTGTATTTGGCGTCATTGCATGTGTTTCATGAGCCTGAAGAGGACTTATAGATTGTTATTGGATATACGGGCTAATATTGGACTTACAACCTTAGACTGGACTGGACTAGGATATTTTCTCCTTGATCAATTGTTCTGGTATATAAACCTCTGTCTTATACACATACGAGTGTCGACAGATTTGTTTCTTTAGTCTCCCCAGATTTACACAATATATCCTGTATATCAGCTATTTACATTATGAATCATAACAGTAGCAATTTACTTCATAAATTACAGTTATGAAGTAGCAATGAA
>PVJH01007642.1:39079-91291 GCA_004026705.1 Nesogale talazaci
TTGGCAGTCACATAATCTGGTGTCAATTTAAGGATTAAGAGTGTAGGGGTGAATCTAGCCTGTCAATCTGGAGATCGCCAAAGAGACCTCTGTGTGGATGTGGCTTTCTCATGAGAATTCTGGGAAATCTGGCCATATCTCCCCCTTGGAAGTGAGAGAATCACTACTCAGTCCCTTGGAGGTGCTCTACTAACAAGACACCAGGCTGGTTCCTTGTGAGACATCCTGGAGGAGAAGCCACATGCCCCTACCCTGATGGAACCAGATGTCTGAAGCCAGAAGAGCCAACTTGAAGACCTCTGTCAGTGCTGAGATGCTTGAGAAGCCACAGAGAGGCCCCTGACAGTGCTGAGATATTTACAATGCCACTGAATCCAAAGGCATTCTACCCATCAGGCTTGTGATCATCTTGTATTTGGCGTCATTGCATGTGTTTCATGAGTCTGAAGAGGACTTATAGATTGTTATTGGATATACGGGCTAATATTGGACTTACAACCTTAGACTGGACTGGACTGGGATATTTTCTCATTGATCAATTGTTCTGGTATATAAACCTCTGTCTTATACACATACGAGTGTCGACAGATTTGTTTCTTTAGTCTCCCCAGATTTACACAATATATCCTGTATATCAGATATTTACATTATGAATCATAACAGTAGCAATTTACTTCATAAATTACAGTTATGAAGTAGCAATGAAAATAATGTTATGGGGGCTGAACCCCGGTGGCATAGTGGTTGAGAGAGACACTGCAGCCCACTGGCTTGGCGGTTCAAATCCAGCAGCAGCTCTCCAGGAGCAAGGCTGGGTAGCTCCCATGACCCCAATAGGGCAGTGATGCTCCCCCCAAAAAAAAACAAAAAAAAAATAATGTTATGGCTGGGGATCACCACAACATGAGGAATTGTATTAAAGGGTGGTAGCATTAGGAAGGTTGAGAACCACTGATATCAAGGATGTAGGAGACTTTAATACAGGGAAAGGTCAGTTTTGCCATTCTGCTGGGTATGAACGTGAGTTCTTTTGAAAGCAGGAGCAGAGAATCCTGTGACCATTTGGGGAAAAGAGTCAATAGTTGATCTGAGTTGAGATTATGAAACAGAGTGGCAGACTTCCAGACCACAGAGTGAATAAAGCTGAGTACCTTCAGGAATTAGGCCATATTACAGAGCGAAATGCCCTTTGGGCATTTACCAATGTTAGCAGAAGTTTTTATTACCTAACCAAGCAAGCCAAAAAGCTATGAAGTCTAGTGACTGAAAGGCTGAAGTAAAAACAAACAAACAAAAAGAACCAAAACAAAACACATAGCTGCTGGCATGACTGAGAAGAAGAAATCGTGTGGACAAAGACTGTACCCTTAATGTTTTCTAATCCTGACTTGTTAATATCCCTTGCCACTTGCTATAATTGTAAGTATGCTCTATGATGTGTGAGTTCTGTGTGTTCATTGAAACAGATTATCAAACCCAGGAAAGAAGTAGAGCTTTGTGGGAGGGGCCCTCAATAAGATGGAAGAAGCTAAAGAACAGAAGTCTGATGTCCCTCTGCTTCACAGGATACATGTTTGGGAAGATAAGGAGTTGGGACCTTCTTTTCTTCTTTGTAATCAGAGGATTACAAAGGATTCTTTGTAATCAGACATGGCCACCCATCATTTTTTTCAATGCGTATGAGATTTTTGCAGAATATGCATCAAGCTTACAGCAATAAAACAAAGTTCAACAGATCTTACTTCTTTTCCAACTCACTATTTCACAAATTATCTTCGAAGCCACTTCAAACTGGCACGTCAATTTACTTGATCTTTTTGTTTACCAGTAGTCAGGGAAAATCTGAGTTCTTCTGTGTCCCACAAGCTACTATTAAAAGTAGAATTTTCTTGGTAAAAATGTTCTTTCTGTTTCCCCATAGGATTTTATGGATGGCAGAAAGGGTGTCCATGAAAAGCTATCCTTGGTTCTTTGTAGACGTGTACGTGTGTGTGTGTGAGAGAGAGAGAATATGTGTCTATGTGTGTGAATACCTTTGTATGCCATTGTCTCATGATGGCCAAGTATATAAATTGCTCTTTATAGGCAATAAAGTTTCGAAGAACCTGATAAGATAATTTTATTATGGTAATTTATCAGATCATCAGACACAGAAGTTTTATTACTATTATTATCTCAAAATACAAATAAATGAAGCAAAAAGAGATGGCCAGAACATTTTAACCTAAGGACATTATGATTCGTTTCCCTTCCATCTTGCCTCCTGTCTTTCTGCTTCAATTTGCTTGCCTCTGTGCCTCTTGAACCAATTCACAATCTTTCTTAATTTTTCTTTGCTTCTCTTTTGTTTTCTTTCAGATTCTATCTCACAATATTACTTAAAATCTTCTCATAATCACTCTAATTTTACTAATTCATGGAAAGTATCATGAATATCACTAGTAGAAAATCATAAAATAGACTGAGCAATGCCTAAAAATTTAGGACTAATTAAGTATCCTTGATTTTTTTATATCTGCAATAGTAAATCCAAGATTATTCAACTTGGTGAGAACATAAATAAGGAATTTGTATTTTGTGCTTATGAGAAAGTTGTAATTAATGTATTTCATTAGTAAACAAACAATGTACTAGATCATGGTAAAATATTAGTGAAAATGAATGTGTTAGTCTGGGTAGACTAGAGGAACAAATTTCAGAAACACGCATATAGGTATAAGGAAAGGGTTTATATACAAAAGAAATGTGACCCTAGGAAGGCATCCCAATCCAGTCCAGTGCCAAGTCATAAGTCCAATATTAACCAATATGCCTGCAATAAGTCAATAATGTCTGCTTCCAACTCAGGAAGTCACAGGTCAGTGGGTACAGAATTCTGGCGCTGGCAGGGGTCTCCCCATGGCTCCTCGCTTCCAGGGCTCAGGTCCATCAACAGCATGCCACTCCAGCTTCAGAGGTTTGTCTTCAGCAGGGCAAAGCCATGTGGTCTCTCTGCTGGCTCCTCCAACTTCTCGGAGGCTGCATCTTGTCTTTTACGTGATTAATCATCTCTGAAACTAACTCCCAACAACTGGGGAAGATAGCTTCTCATCTTCACGAGGGAAACATCGTGAGATTTCCCAGGAGTCTCAGGTGAAAGCCACGCCCACACAAAGGCCTTATCAGCTACTCAATGGCTTTCTCCTGATTAACAGGCCAGACTCCACCCCTACATTTCAATTATAAAAGTAACATAAGCACATGACTGCCACAGTGAAACAAATGAAACAAATTTCGGTCAAATTTAGAATATAAAACAATTGGCATAACTTATGTACCCTGCATTAGTCTGTCATTCTGTCTTATTGTGACAGCAATGTGGTACTTCCAGACCAAAAACAGACAATAAAAAATAAATGCTACTCACTTCTGAGAGATTAGTCACTGGAAAGTTTATGATGACCAGGAGAACATTTTCAGCTAAAATTTGAGTACCCATCTTTAAGTAGAGTTCTGCCTGTTTTAGGATAATAGGTATATCCATAAAAGAAATTCCAATTAATTCAACTCTTATTCAAATTTATGCACCAACCACTTTAGCTAGTGATGAAGAAATTGAGAAATTCTACCAACTCCTTTGGTCTGGAATTCATGCAGAAGTTGAGAAATTCTGCCAACTTCCTTGGTCTGGAACACATGCAGCCACGATCATTAATAATTACTGAAGATTGGAATGCAAAAGTCAGAAGACCCATAATATTCCAGCATCAGTGGCCAATGTTTGCAAAACATATAAGACAAAGTCAATGGAGGAACTAGTATTAGATCTCAAATTGTGAGAATCTTATTTGCAGAAGGTTATGGTTGACAGTGGAAGCCCAAATTATTTTTGTGGGATCTACACAAGAAATAAGCCTCTGGTGATTCCCCATTGCACATAATGGAGACATGGGAATGAACTGCTACAAAACAGAGTAGATTGGATAGTTCTTTCTCTAAATATTTATTATTTCTTTTAAAAACGAGATGCAAAGAAACCCAGGGGCATGCCCAAGTCATATCGTTATTAAATAACAGGTGCAAGTCTATCTTTAATGGAAGTGTGGCAGTGGTTAACCCAACAGGCTTCCTGCCATTTTTTATTGGAATCATTATTATATCTATCTCTATATATCTATCAATTGATCTAGCTCTCTGGTTAGCGAAACATCACTGCCATTGAATCACATATATATGCCACTGTGGTAGGACAGAAAACTGAGCCACATAGAAACCGTAGAACAATTCTAAGAGTATTATTTACAGTAATAGAGATAGCTTTGTGATATTCTTTGCAAGAGTAATTTCTCTTAGAAAGAGAAGTCAAAGGCTGCTCCCTATTAAGAATTGTGGGTTAAAGATGTTCCAAATATCCATATTTTCCAAACTGTTTCACATCTCTATCATTTCTAGCATCCACTCCTCCTCCTCCCCCAACTACTTTCCCTCTTTTTTGTGTTGTTGTTCACAAGTGCCATCAATTCAGTCTGCACAAAAGAATGAAACATTTCCTGGTCCTATACCATCCATGCAACTCTTACTAGGCTTCTTCCCATGATTGCAGCCATTATGTCAATCTAGGCCTGGGAGGGTCTTCATCTTTTTCACTGCCCCTCTATGGAGCATGATGCTTCAGGGCCTGGTTTCTCCTGGCAACATGTCTGAAATATGTAAGACCAAGTTTCAACATCTTTGCTTCAAAAGAACACTTTGGCTGTACAAATTCCAAGACAGGATATTTTCTGCTGTTCTGATGAACAGTTGTTTATTGGGAGCCTGGTCTACAAAGGCAGAACTTTGATGTAAGTGAAACAGAGGCTGTCTGTGTGAGAGGATTGAGGCATGGGGGTGGAAGGTAAAGTTGGCCATGACTTTGGTCACATGGAAGTTCTGGCGAACAAGAGAGACTCCCCATTTCCCAATGCCAGCCACCAGGTTTGCATGCTTGTGCTAGTCTTGAATAAGCACAGCTAGTTACTTTCCACTGCCATAGTTAGTTTTACTTGTCTGTCTTCTCTTTTATTCATCTTCCTCTTCTAGTTTGCATTCAATTCCCTTCTCTATCCCTTTCCATTTAGCCCCAAATTGCAGGATTATTAGCCAATTTCTGTTTCATTTGGTCTCTCCTGTATTTATCATAAAGAGTCTCCATTATGAAGCATTCCTACTTTGTCTGCCCTCTTGCCCAAAATCCTGCTCTACACATTTTTCTTAGAAATGCTGTTTCAGAGCAGAGTAGCAGTAATTTAATAATTTCTAAATGATCTTAGAGAATATTGTCTAACTGACTTCAAAAAGTTCCTATCAGTTTTACTCATCCATACAGATATTCTTAAGCGATAATAGTGATTTTATTGGTTTTTAAATATATTTATTCAACTTGATAGTGATGATAGTATAAAACTGTTCTTTTGTTTTAGTTTTTCAGTTCTATTAATGTTTAAAAGACCAATTTAAAAGGAGGTTTATAACACATTTTACCACACTCATTTGCATGAAACTATTTTCCTTTTGATGCCTGTATCATGCTTGTTTCCTCTTCCAAATACAGATATGGATTTTTTTCCTCAATGGCTGAGTGGTTTCTAAGCGTGGACACAGACTCGGGAAGAAGTGAATTGTATTCCCCTGGCTCATTTACTTCTGGCTTAGGTACCTCAACTCACCCCACAACCACTGCTGCCAAGTCAATTCTAGACAAAGAAGGAGCACAACTCAGGGCAGCTGAAATCTTTTTAAAGAATTATAGGTAATCTCCAGCCATCATCTGTGGCATTTCAAGCCTTTTTCTTCTGAGATGCTTTTTATTTTTTAAATGTCTGAAGTTCATAAGATGGACAAATAGGTACTATGTACTTGTCTATAAGCTGAGTTTTTCAGCACATTTCTAATACAGTTTTTGTGGTAAAATTAGGTGCCTTGACTGGTATTTGGGACAGTTTATACTAGATTATATATGGTAAATTGTATGGGCAATATTCAGCGACAACATGCAATGAAACCACAAAGCAGGAATGCAAAATAATGTTCCTACTTCTTTCATTATCTCTCTAAGGTGGATCTGATTGACTTTAATGAGCTCCTGTGATAAATTCTCTATTATCATTCCAACACACTGAAGTTCAAGCTTCTGGGGTATTGTAGTTATTTAATCATTTGCAAATTTGAAAGATTATGAGTGAAGGGATCGAATCTAATCTGTCGATCAGATCATAGTCAATGAGGCCTCTGTGTGGGCATGGACGATTCCTGGAAATTCTGGGAACTCTGAAATTTCTTCCTTGGAGTGGGGAGACACTTCTCTCTGGGTACATTTTCTTGGAGACTCTCTACAGATAAGACTCAAGGCTGACTCCCTAAGAGATCCTTTAGTGATATGACATATGTCACTATGCTGATACACCCTGGCCCCTGGGAACTGGAGAAGCCAAATGGAAACTCCTGCTTGCACTGAGATGCTTCTAATGTGCCTGGATCCAAAGATTTTCTACCCACAAGCCTGTGAAAATTCTGCATTCGGCATCATTGCATGTGTTTCATGAGTTTGAAGAGGACTTCATATATTGGATTCAGACATATGAGCTAATATCAGACTTAGGTGCTTGATCTGAACTGTGTTGGGATACTTTCTTAATATATCCTTTATATAAATCTCTCCCTTATACACATATGAGTTTCTCTGGATTTGTTTCTCTAATCAACCCAGCATAACACATGTAGTTTTTACTTTAATAGAATTAATAAAAAAAACACATTCTTGGACACAGAATGAGCTCTCTTATAAACCTTGTGTCAGTCTGGGTAAACTAGAGAAACACACTCATAGACACACATGTGGATATAAGGAAAGGGTTTATATACAAGGGGAATGGGATATTGAGAAAGCATCCCAGTCCAGTCCAGTTCAAAGTCATAAGTCCAATATTAGTCCATATGCCCGATATCAGTCCATAAAGTCTCCTTCCGACTCACAAAGTCACAGGCAGTTGGTGCAGACTCCCAGTGCCGGCAGGGGTCTCCCCATAGTGTCTTGCTTCCACGGCTCACAGTCCATCAACAGCATCCAGTGGTGGTAGAATCAACTCAGCACTGGCAGGGGTCTCCATGTGGCTTCTCCAGCTTCAGTGATCTGGTTCCATTAGGGTAAGGCTGTGTGGCTTCTCCTCCACCTCCTTCAGCTCCTTGGATGCTGCCATCTTGTCTTCTTTGTTGTTCGTTGTGTCTGAGACTAACTCCCAACAACTGGGGAGATAGCATCTCATCTCCACGAGGGAAATATGGCAAGATTCCTCAGTTGTCTCAGGAAAAAGCAATGCCTACATGGAGACCTCATTGGCTACTCAATGGCTATCTCCAGATTAACAGGCTAGACTCCACCCGTACATCTGAATCATGAAATTAGCATAAGCATATGACTGCCACAGACCTGTTGCAGAATGGTTCCTATTTCAGCTCATCAAATCTGTATAATCTTGTTATATTTAAATTTTCTTGAAAAAATAATGTGTAGAGATATATTGTATCCTCCTCAAGAAAAAATAGCAACAGATTAATATGACATTTTCCAACTGTTGCAACTATTTTTTATCCGGCTAATTTCTGTAATAATCTTAAAATGTTAGGCTGCTAGTCAGTCTATAAATGTGTATTTTAATTAAAATGCATTTAAAATATATTTCATTTAAATAAGGAATCAGTCCATTTTCTATATGACACAGATAAAATGTCTGTGTCAAGAGCCATCCATTTGGTTCCAACTCCCTGCGACCTGTGTTGAACAGAACTCGGTCTGCATCCAGCTGCTCCTTAACAATGTGGTTATCCCTGAACCCACAGTTGCAAGTACACTCTTCCTCCTTTGCTCTGACTGTCTACTTGTCTACTGATCTCATTCTCCAGGAACTGACCACTCCTGATAACTGACCTCTCCATGCTCCCAGTTCCCAGTGCTGTACCACGGTAGGTCCATGTGGATTCTCCTTAGGAATGTTTCGCCGGAAGTCAGCCTTGACAATCGAGTGTCTCCCAGGTTGTGAACTGAGAGAGACAGTGTCTCCATCTCCACAAAGGAATGCTTACCATAATTCTCAGGAGAAGACCTTGACCACGCAGAGGTCTCATTGGCTATCTCAAGATTGACAGGCTAGCCTTCACCCCTACACTCTGAATCCCCAAATTGACACCAGATTAGGTGACTACCACATGAGGCAATTTAAAATATCAAGGTTTGTGTTAGATGCACCTCAATTTTTAAAATGACATCCTAGCTTTTCAACACATTGTGCAGCAGATTTTTCCTACAGCAATGTGTCCTTTGATTTCATGATCGTTCCTTACATAATGATTGATTGTGGGTCCAAACAGGATGAAATTCTTGACAACTTCAACTGTTCCTTCATCTCTTATGATTTTATTTATTGGTCCCCATGTGAGTATTTTAATTCTCTTTACATTTATTGTAATACATACTGAATTATGAATTTTTCATCTGCACATACTTCAAATTCCTCTTTACTTTGAACAAGCAAGGTACATCACCTGTATATCATAGGTTGTTAATTAGCTTTTCTCCAAACCTGGTGCCACTTTGTTCCTCAGTCCAGTTTCTCAGAGGATTATCTTAGCATAAAGATTGAATAAATATGGTGAGCAGATACATCCCTGTTACCCATATTTCCTGATTTATAACTGGTGTAGTATTCACGTGTTCTGCTCAAACCTCTCAGTCCATGTACAGAGTCCACATGATTACAAGGAGTTATTTTGGAATTCTCATTTTTCACAATATTATCCATAATTTTTATGGTTCCCACAGTGGACTGTTTTTGTATAGTCAATAAAACACAAGTAAACATTGTTCTGGATTTCTTAACTTTCAGCAAATGTCCCTCCAACATCAGTGATGATGGAATTCATCTGCTGCCTTTCTGGATCTAGTTTGACTTTCTGGCATTCCCCTATGTATTGCTTCAAATGTTTTTTGGTGATCATCACCAAAACTTTGCTTGCATGGTATATTTACAATATTGGTTGATAACTTACACATGCAGTTTAGTCACTTTTCATTACAATGGGTGCAAACCTGAATATCTTCATCAGTTGGCTAGGTAGCTTTCTTCCAAATCATTTGGTATAGATGAGTGAGTGCCTCCAGTGCTTCTTCAGTTTCTTGAAATATTTCAATTAGTAATCTATAAATTCCTTGTTTTTGGTAAAACCTTTAGTGAAGCTTGATGTCTTTCTTTAGTATTATTGTTCCTTGAATAGGTTGAATGTCAATTAGTTCTTTTGGTAGTATGATTCTGTGCATTCCTTTCTTCTTCGTTTAATTCTTCTTGCATTGTTTAGTGTGTTTCTCATGAAATCTCTATATTACAACTTGAGGCTTGCTTATTTTGTTCATTTCTTTCAGTTTGAGGTATACTGAGTGTAATCTATTTTGGGGGTTGGGGTTCTAACTCCACATATTTGAAAATTTCATTTTAATACTTTAGCTTGTATTCTTGAGTTTCCATTTGAAATTTTCTATTCAACTCATTTATTTCATCATTTCTTCCACTCACTTTAGCTTTTCTAGAATCATGAGTCTCTGATTTTACTGCTTTTTTACCTTTTGTTTTCTTCATGAATGCTGTTTTTGGTGTCTTCCCATAGCTTCTCTGGTTTTTGTTCATTGTTATTGTTGCTAGGTGTCATCAGGGAGGTTCCAATTCATAGCAACCTTATGTACAACAGAATGGATCACTGCCTCCCCATACACCATCCTTACCAGGTTTCCTCTGTTTGAGTCCAGGGTTTTGGCCACTGTGTCAATCCATCTTGTGCAGGGATTTCCTCTTTTTTATTGTCTCTCTATTTTATCAAGCATGAGGTCCTTCTCCAGGGATTGGTTCTCTCCTGAAAATCTCTCCAAAGAGAGATGTAGACTCCCATCCTTGCCTCTAAGGAACATTTTTGCAATACTTTTTCCGAAATGAATCTGTTTGTTCATTTGGCAGTCCTTGGTGTTTTCAATATTCTTCCCAGCACCATAATTAAAAGACATCAGTTCTTATTTGCTTCCTTATTCCACCCCCAACTTCCATTTGCATGTGAGGTAATTGAAAATAGATTAGGCATAGTTTAATCCTCAAAGAAATATCCTTGATTTTCAACACTTGGAAGAATTCTTGTACAGCAGATGTATCCAATGCAACGCATTATATGATCTTTTGACTGTTTTCCATGATCACTGATTGTAGATCCAAGCAAGACAAAATCCTTAAAATTTTCAGTTTTTTCTTCATTTATATTGATGTTATTTATTGGTTCAGTTGTGAGGAGTGGGGTTTTTTTACAGTGATTTATAGTCCATACTGAAGGCTGATATCCTTGATCTTCATGAGCAGATGTTTCAAGTTCTTCACCGTCAGCAAGTCAGGTGGTGTCATCTCTAGGTGGTAAATTGTTAAGAAGGTTTCTTCTAATCTCAGACCCACAATCCTCTTCATACAATCAATCCAAACATTCTCATTATTTGCTCGGTCAGTATACAGTTTGAATAAGTAGTGCTTAATGCTTCAAATCTGATTTTGAGGTGTTATCTAAATACAAGTGTGGTATAGGAAAGGTTGTATTTGGGTACTTATGAACTTGCTCAGATTTTCTTAAACATTTGCTGACAAACATATAAGAAAATGACGGTCAGTTTCTCCGTAGGTCATTGACCTCGTTTTCATTCCTAAAACTGAGCTTCTCTTTCATTTTTTCCTGCATATGTATTCAATATCATTATTGTGCATTCTGTCTGATGAAACCCATGTATGTAGTTGTTGCTTATATTGTTTAAAAAAGGGACTTACAATGAAGAAATCTTTGGTCTTGCAAAATTCTATAATGCAATCTACAGCATTAATTCTATCTCCAAGGCCATATTTCCCAATACTTACCCTTCTCTCTTTTTAAATTTATTTATTTTTCAAAATCTTTTTATTGGGCGGTATACAGGTATCATATCAGTCCAGAATTCCATCACATCAAGCTGTATTGTACAATTGCTATCACATTTCAAAACATTCTCTTTCTTCTTGAACACCTTGATATCAACTCTTCTTCACCATCCATCCTCCACCACTGTACCCTTCAAGAACCCTTATTCTACTTGCTGTTTCATCAATCCTGGGGACCATATACCAGAAAGCAGAAAAAAACATACAAAAAATTCAAGAGGGTTATCCACAATGACAAAATATATCAGGCTTAACCACCAATGTGAAGAAAAGGGGAAAAATACACATAAAATATTGAAGACCAACACAGTCCCAACATGCATGAGATGGAGCAATTGACAAGCTTGTTTTTCCCCATAAATGCTTGGTGTTTTAAGGCTCCTGACCTTGTGGTTAGCATTCAAACTCCTAAGGCATTACACCAACTGGGCTTAATACATACACCTATAACTCCATCAGTACATGGTATAGGTAAATATTTTTGGATTTGCATTTGCTTTTTTACATGTAAATCTAGAGGCCATAGTACATATGTGTCTTTTTCTGGAAGAAGACTTAGCTTTCATCAGTTTGAAAGAGATTTATAATCTACACCCATAAAAGTTCCTCTTCATTGCTCCTTTTGTGTACCGGGGGTGCTGTGTCTTACTGTCTGGTGACCGACATCTGGTGGCATGAATGTCATGAAATATGCACAACCACTCTCTTCCAAGAAATGTTCAATTTGTTTTAGAGATAAAAAGAAAATTGTGACCTCTTACACCTTTGAAGTGCAACAATTTTAAGAAAAGCAACTTTAGATAATATGTATTTCTAAAAATCAGTAAAATATCTAAGTAAAATTATATGCATCTACTGAAGTGGCCTTTGGAACTGCAACATACCAAGTTATCTAGGCAGCTAGTCTTGGATATGCAGGCCTCATCAGGCACTACACAAGATTTGCAAGAACAGGTAGATTCTTTAGCAGAAGTAGTATTACAAAATAGAAGAGGTTTAGACTTACTTGCTGCAGAGCAGGGAGGTATTTATTTGGCTTTACAAGAAAGATGCTGTTTCTATGCCAACAAATCTGGAATCGTAAGAGAGAAAACCATGTGGCTGCAAGAAGACTCGGAGAAGAGAAGAAAGGAGTTGACCATCAATCCACTGTGGACCGGGCTCAATGGACTATTCCCTTACCTCTTGCCACTTTGGGGCCCCCTCGTTAGTTTGTTGCTTTTGCTTTCATTACGGCCAGTATTATTCAACCACCTCATGGCATTTATTAAGTAACAGATTGAGACCATTCAAGCAAGGCCCCTGAAAGTTCATTATTGTCGCTTGGAGATGAGCGATCTCGAACAGAGTGGCACACACGACTAGTATGTGATAAGACCCTCTGCCTCCGTGAGCTGAACTTGACAGCCAATGACGGGTATGATCAGGAGCACTCTTTACCAACCTAAGACAGGCCATGGTGACATTAGAAGGCCATTGACCGATGACAGGTAAGGACTGAGTGTGCGTCCTGACAACCTAAGACAGGCGGAGTTCCCGGGAGGATATTACTTGAAAAAATAAAAAAGGGGGACCTGTCAGGAGCCCTCTGGCCCAGACATGCTTGACTTGGCTATAGGCCGAATATGCCTGAACTCTGTTGCAGTTTGTTGCCTGGGGTTTGTAGTTTGTCGCCTTTGTAACTGTAAACAGCCCTGGCCTCTGAAGCCAGACTTGCAGCTGTGCTGCCATTCACTTGTTAATTTTGAAGATCACGATATGCTAATTGCCTAAACTTGCTTGCCCTATAAAACTGGCTTATTTCTCACAAATCAAAAAAAAAAAAAGAACCCCACCCCATCCCAGAAAAGATGTAACTACTGACACAACAAATGTATGTATGTATGTATGTATGTATACATTATGATGAGTGCTGTATGAGTCCCCAATAAAATGAATTAAAAAAAATTATATGCATCAAAATTTTTAGTAGATTTTGTTTCCTGCACTCATGTAATAGACATTTCCAAAATAATGTTACAGAGAAGCCAAATATTTCACTCTTTATTAATAAACTGTACAGGCTTTTCTAAAGCTTTATATGCCTATAGCTGTAAAGATATAGTGATAATCTCAAGAGGAATAGCATACTTTTGTGTTTGTCATACATTTTCTAACAAGTATTTCAGCAATTTAATACTTTAAAAATATTTCAATAATTATATTTCTTTATAAATTATTGGTAGTATATGACAACTCAAAAGGAAAAAACAGCAAAGTTGTTGCACAGGATAGTTAGAGCAGTATACTAAAGCATATGATATGAATTTCAGAACAACTGTCATATGTCTCTTGAGCATATTGTGTAAACAATGAAGCAGGAAAACAGATATTCAAGATTTTTCAAAGTGACGTTAGTAAAAGCTATGGAGAAAGCAATATTTCCTTTTACAGAGTTAACTTAATTTTCTTCCTGTCTTCTTATGCCTAGTATCTTGCATAATTGTGGAAGACAGGCAATTTGTACTGAGTTATAGAGCAAGTTAAATATTAGTGTATAGAATGATTCCTTCCACTTAAACTAAAAAAGCTCAGGACAAAATAAAGAATGGTTTTGGATCTGTTTTGTACTTTAGATAATATACAATATCATTTCTTCTCTCTTTTGTTAATTGCATGTAGACTATTTTCAATTTTAGCTAATAGATCAATTACTGCTCTTCTGACTACATTGATTTACCAACCAGATTGAAGTAGCCATATTATGCCTTCTAGGAGTCTACAAAGACCTAATTTTCGTGGTGTTTTTTTTCCTGAGTTCATCTCACAGCACTCCAATTTAATTATTTTACTCTACCCCTCTTTGACAATATAGGGTTTGTTGATTATGTCATTCACAAGTTTACCTTACCAAACATGGATCTTTCGATTAAGTCACCAGTTATGTGTACAGTGAAGCATGACAGGAAGCCTATGGAACAGCAGATAAATAAATAAAACAACTTTTATTCCAGAATCACTCTCCCCATTTAATCACTATATGGCTTTATATGCAAGTCACTGAATTTCTTTTTATTCTCAATTTGTTAGTCCGCTGGGGACAAGAATCATACCTAACATGCTTAATCTTTCAGGGCTAAGTGGGGCAAAGAAAAATGGTTTAGATGTTTAAGATGCTATGTTATTTTAAAGGCTTATTGGTGGCAGAACCATTAAGCACTTAGCTGCTTTCTGAAAGATAAGTAGTTTAAATAATCCGGAGTTTTTGCAGAAGAAAGACCTGGGAATCTATTTCAACTAGGATTGCTGTCCAGAAAATGCTAGTTGACTCTTCTATTCTGTCACACGGAATACCTATGTGTTGAAATCAACTCACCTGCACCTAAGTATTTCAATAACATGTCATTTTACACATTTTATATAATTTGGGTGTACTAATATCATTAGTGGCCATCAAGTTGACACTCAACTCATGACAACCCAATCTCAAAAGAAATGGACCATAATGATCCACACTATATTTTTATTGGCTAATTATTTGTGAATATATATTGGGGCTTTCCTTCCTAACCCATCTTAATCTGGACACTCTATTCAAATGTGTCCAGTCTCACAGCAAACTAGAAGCTGCCACTGACTGATGGATGCCGGCTGTGCATAAAGGGCACTGGCCAGAAATCAAAGCTAGATCCACAAAGAAGGTGAGGCTTCTACTATTGCACCATCACTGCTCCTATTGGGTTGTAATGAAATCCCCATAAACCAAACTGAGTACCACCATTTCAAATGGGCAACCATTGTTCCACATTAAATTCTTCATATTCATTATCTCATTTAACCTTTGAAGTAAAAACCTAATGTAGTAAAAAAAACTGTCATTTCTGTTTTACACTTGAGAAATGCAAGACAGTTAGTACTTGGACAATAAATTAGAAATCACACCACTTGGAAACAATGCAATCAGGCTATGAATTCAGGCCACCTGCCTCCTGAAAGAAGTATATCCTGGTAACAGAGTTTGACCAAGTCATTTATGTGATTCTTTTTTTTTCAAGCTACGTTGGAAAATAGAAATCTTCTTGAGGAAGAACATCTATTTTAAAAAAGCAATTTAACTTTTACACCACTGGGAAACCATTCCTTCCCTATCCGTCTTAAAAAATAAGTGTTCTGGAATTGCCTAGAAGGACCCACACAGCACTCTCAGATAGTTTCCCTGGGGATGAAATACTCCATATAATTCTTATCCCCTCCAATCACACCTCCCTAAAAATGACAATAATTTTGCTAATTGCAGATCTCTCTCAGAACAGAAATGTGTTATCATTATCTTGTGACAAGAAGCTATCAGGGTGATTCCTTTACAAACCCTGTAAACCAGGAGTCTGTGCTTTGCTTCCCTGGCATCAAACTAATCATGTTAAATCCTCCAAATTCTCATTCTATTTTCTTCCAATTTCTGTCTCACAAGGAATTAATTAAATCAGAAATCTCATGCTAAGGAAAACTAATGAAGAAATTATAGTTTAATTGTCATTGTAATTGGTGGCATAAATTCTTCATAAATAGCTCTAGGAAAACATTAACTCCAAGAACTTAATTTACTTTTATATGACTACCAAATTGATAACTATGAGACAAATATAAGAATCTATGTCCAAAAGAAGTTACCAGTTAGTTTGTCACCTCTTTCTATCTCCCCTTCCTCTCTCACTACCACCAAAGAAATTTCACTTCATATTGCCCAGATAGGACAGAGTAGAACTGATCCTGAGATGATAATTTTCTTCTTTCAGTTTTATTGGCACATAATTCACATATAGTATAATTCAATTGTCCAATCGTATCAAGAAGTATTGTGTAAATATTTGGACACTCAATTTCAAGACATTTTCTTTCTTTCTTTCTTTCTTTCTTTCTTTCTTTCTTTCTTTCTTTCTTTCTCTCTTTCTTTTTAAACCAGTTGTATAATTACTTCCAGTTCTAATGTTCCCTCCACCTCCAGCCTTCCTTGTTTAATCCCAAAATCCACTCAGAGTTCCCCCATCTCCCTGCCCAGCCCCACTCCCATGCTACATCCCCTAATAATGCTTACATCAGTTATTATGTCCATGCATCCACTCCTCCTGTGCTTCACAAACTGGTAAACACAAGAGAAACAATAAAGAACAAAAATGAAATGAACTGGTAAGAATAAAACAGTAGTAATATAAAGATAAAAGTACCAACAGTGATCAAGAAAGAAAAGACCTCCATCTATATTTTAAAATCTAGGGAAATTATGTTTGTCAGGGGACATGCAAGAGATCCTTATACTTGAACAAATTAAAGTTGGGTCTAGAGGGAGGTCAATTGATCAAGTGTCAAGTTTGATCCAGCCTAATCAGGATTACAATGACTGATGGTAAGGCTGTGTCAGACCTGGGTCTGTGGCTAGAGGAGAACTTTCAGCCGCTTAATCTGATGAGGTACTCTGCAGATGGGTTTGGGGGCTCCACATGTCTTCTGTGACCTTCCACAAATTAGTTATTCACAATTTTAACTCTACTACTTTCCCCTTCTTCACATTTGAATTTTGTTATTATCATCTTTGTATCGCTCAAGCTGATGTGCTTCTTCCATATGGACTTGGTTAACTCCTGGCTGAGAAGACTGCTTATAGCCCAGACCAAATTCTGATTGACATTCAGGCACCATCTGCTCTCTTCTCCACACTTTGCTGTGGCCTCCTTATCTTGCGTGATCTCTTCATGAAGGCCAGTATTGAGCAGGGCCATGTTATCAGAACTAACTCTTCTTGAATTGGAGCTGGAGTTGGAGTCTAGAGCCCATCTGCTTGGCCTTGGGATATGCATGACTGAGGTTTACTATGGCGATTGTTTTATAACAAAATCATACCCACATAGGACCAACTTCACAAGCATCAGCAACAAACCAACTAGTAAGCAATCAAACAACAAAAGAAGGAAGGAAGGAAGGAAAGAAAGGAGGGAGTAAAGAAAAATGTAAAGGCAGGAAAACAAAAAACATATAAGCAAAAAAGTACAGCATTGTCAATCATTGCCCTGAAGTAGAAGGCTAGAGCACAGGTGACATCAGTTTCCCAATGACCCAGCTCCTGGACCCTGTCAGCATGAGAAGTGGATATGAGGGCAGATCCTCTTGGAGACACAGCTTTTGCCCTGCACAATTTGACCTTCCATTCTGTTTACTCAAGTATGGACTTGGTGACAGGGGGAACTTCCTGGATCAGTTCTTCCATGTGCAGGTCGCTACCTAACAGATCCAAACCTGTCATGTCACTGTGAGGGGGGCATCCAGGTATTAAATATATGGTGATTTGGGGTCCCTATAAATTGAACAGTCAATTTCACAGTCCTGTGGAGGTCACTTTGCTTCCCCACCCATCCAAAGACCTCAATGAGACAGCAAATCTTTATGGAAACAGAGCTTTATCTGTCTCTCACAAGTTGGCTTGTGGGTTTGAACCACTGATCTTGCAATTGCAACTCAACCCATAGCCCATTGTCCTACTTCTCTATTATGCAAAGCTACATTTTGAAGTTTTAAAAAATTATCAACACTTAAATTTTCAAAGGCAATAAATATACCAAGAACATTTTTGAGCGAAGTAATGTGTGATAGGATATCTATAAATTGAAAATTCTGTCAAGAATTATTTGAATTCACCAATTTTCTTTGATTGCTATGTGTCAGAATCTTCTCAATGGGAATTAATTTGGTTAAGGAATCCTGACCACATAATGGTTACATTTTGGGTTGCTAATGGCAAGGTCAGAAGTAAAAAATAAAAAAAAGTTCAAATGAGCGGGAGAAAGATGAGGCCTTCTACTCCTAGAAAGATTTACATTCTTGGAAACCAACAAACTTGTCATAAGGAGTTGCTGTGCGTCCAGAGTGCTCAATGACCACGAGCTTCAGATACTACCACTTGATTGACTAGTTACTAAATTCCAGGTGTCTGCTTTCATTGAAAACTCTAAGTAAGGTCATGAAGTAGACATTGCTTTTCTATCCATCTTTCTTTAAGGGTATGTGACTTAGAAAAGAGAATTAATGCCCTCTGAGTAGAATTGAGATTTGTACAAAGACCTGAGTCCATTCCCAGGAATTTTAGCTCTTTATGCCATCACCCCAAATGGGGGAGGGCACATTTCCCAAACTAGATATATGGGTGCCGGTGAGCAGTATTTTCTACATGAACATTACAGCAGAAATGTTCTTTTTCTGCATGAGTACTATTCCCAGTTAGGATCACATCAGTTTTTGTCAGTGATTTACCATTACATCATCACTCCTCTATAGCATGTGAAGGGGGCCTCACGGCATAGTGGGTTGCATATTGAGCTGCTAACTACAAGGTCAGCAGTTCAAACACACCAATCTCTCCTCAGGAGAAAGATGAGGCTGCCTGCTTCCATAGCTATTTAAAGTTCAGAAACAAAAAATGGACAACAGGGAGACTATGAGGTGAATGAAGGCAATAGCAGCATATTGAGTAAAAATTATGAGTTAGAACTCATTTGCAAATTATAGTTAGAATAGTTAGCAGCATAGGACCTCAGTCTAGGCTGAGCCCTGGTGGTGTAGTGGTTGAGTGCAGGACTGCACCCCACTGGCTTGGCAGTTCAAATCCAGAAGCAGCTCTCCATGAGGAAGGCTGGGCCTCCTACTCCCACCAGAGGGCAGTGATGCTCCCCACAAAAAAAACTTGTGAGGACCTCAGTCAACACTATTTTCACCTATTTCTCCTTTTCGAAATCTCACTTTAAGCAAAATCCTCTCTTTTCCAGGAAAAAAAAAGTTCTTTGTGAAGAATGTATGGATTTGCTATATGCTGACAACCAGCATGTCATCTTTTGCTACAAATGCCTATGAAACACAATGATATCACTTTGTCGCACAACTTGAAGTGCTTCTCCAGAGTGACAAATCCCCTCCAACAGTGAATCAGATTTCCTTTCTAGTCTCCACTCTGACAATTGCTAGAAATTAACTTCAGCAGTTCCTCTATTTTCAAACCTGCAAAACAGAATTAGCTATCCATAACCTACTTCATACAGATCCCTAGTAGCTTGGTGGGATAAGTTTGGGACTGCTAACTACAAAGCCAGTGTTTCAAATCCACCACTCACTCATCTGAAGAAAGATGAGGTCATCTTCTCTCAGCAGGACTTGCAGTGTTCATATACCTATGTGATGTTTCTAGGACCTAGGATCTAATCACTGGCAGTAGGAATTTGTCATGTAAGGAGTTTTGTGACACAATAAGGTTGTGCTAAAGTTGGCAATTCAAACCCACCCAGAGACTCTGTGAGAGAAAGATCTTCTTCCAAAAAGATTGTAGCAATGAACCCTTCTGGGCCAGGCATTTTGATCTGAGACAAGAAAATTGCAAGTGGAACCCCCTGAATACACCCAACAGCAATCCTCTCTTCGCAAATGAGGGTCAAAAAACAAATACAATCTTTTTTTAATTCGCTAAAAAGGTAAGTGGTTGTAAACGTGCAAATATAAGGAAAACTTCACTGAAAAACCAAAGGCTAAGAACTGCAGCAATGTCCTTACAGGTAATCCAGCAGCTCCACAGGACTCTGCCAGAAATTAACAAAGCTTCTTTTAAGAAATGTTAGGTTTGGGTTATTTTTAGGGCAATTGGATTTTTTTCTTTTTTTGGTAGGCCATTGATAAGCCTCTTTTTGACTTTTGGTTTCATTTTAATATAACTATAAGAACTTGCTTAAAATTTAGAACGTAAGGTTTACAAGAGCTGGGATTCTTTACTTGTTTCTTGCTTGCTGACTAATCTGCAAAAGATAGAGAAGACTCTGGCAGGAGTGGTTGCTCCGGAAATTGCTGAATAAACAATGCACACAAAGCAATTTGGTGTTCGCTTACAGAGACGTTAAAGGATTTTATGCATGTGCTGCAAGCAAGATACAGTGCTGACTGGTTTATGTCTCCTACTGTATAAAAAGGAAGCCTTGGTGACATTGTGGGTTAGGAAGTGAGCTAGGTCAGTGGTTCAAATCCTCCTGCCCCTCAACAGGAGAAAGATAGAGTTGTTTGTTCCTTTCAAGATTTGGGCTCAGAAACTCTATATAAGATCATCATAAATAATAACTATCTTCATCCAAAATAGGTTAGATTCAGGATTATAATAAGTCTCATGAAGATCTTAAGAGGAAAGTATCTTTTTTGGAAATACATTACAATTACACCAAGTCAATTAGCTTCAAGAACATTCCAAATCTTGAATATTTAATAAAAACTGTCATAGGTGAGGTGTTTCAAACTAAATATTTTTGCTAATAGTTACAGGACCAAAATGAGGCATTATTCTAATTTTCACATGCACCAAAGGTCATTAAATTCCCATCTTTCAATTCCTGGCATCATCTTTATATTCTCCACATGTCTCATCCCTCAGGTCCTCTTCCATTATAAATGCTCTCTTCAAGTCCAGATGGGGCCTATGATTGGAGCTCAGGGAATATTTTTTAATGAAGGAAACAGCTTCACAATGTTGGGAGATGAGCCACTCAGGTTAGAAGACACTAAAAATAAGATTGAGGAAAGGCTGTTTCCTCAACATGGAGTGAACTGTGAATGAAGTGAATAGAACAAAATATTAGTGAGCTGAAAGAGTCATTCAAAAAACTCTGCAATGAAAAACTGTAGTCTCACTTTCATTGAGCCAATCCTGATTCACAGCAATGCTACTTTGAATTGGACAATCATACAGTTTACTGTGACAAATGAAGGAGACTAGTGCCACCTGTATCATCAAAAAGACCATTTTAAGAACTATCCGAAAGTACTATGCTGTCAGCGACACGATACTATTCAGACTCCTTCCAGATAGATCAAGGAAGTTAAGCAGTGTGGCACACTCAGTATTGGACTGGTAACTGAAAGGGCAGCCATTTAAATCCACTAGCCTCTCAGTGGGAGAACAAGGGCTACACTTTGGAAAGTATCTGGAGCTATTATACTCTGTCCTCCAGGGTCTCTATGACTTCGTATTAACTTGAAAGCAGTGGATTCGGTTTGTTTGTTTTTTTCTTTACAAGCCAGTCTGGTTAATGTGACTATTATTCAAATTTACATATGAAGCACTAAAAATCAAGCTAAAGTTATCGACATCTACAAACTTGTGCAGGATGTAATTAATCAAGCAAGCAATCAAGATGGATTTATAATTACTTATCACTAAAAAGTTAAAGTTGGAAGCAAAGAAGATCAGTTGTTAGAAAATATAGCCTTTGGCAACAGCTATGCTTAGGACATCAAGTGGTAGGATACCTAAATATGATCAATTAATTCATTTCAGATATCTTTTTCCAACAATATAGAGTATGAATATACTTGTGGACTTCACCAAATGAAAATGCATTAATCAATTACATCTGTGGAAAGAGATCATGCTGCTGTTAAATGCTATTAAGTCGATTTCTACCCATAGTGACCCCACATTCAGTAGAATGAAACTTTACCTGGTACTGTGCCCCTGCTGTTATGTTTGATCTCATAGATGCAGTCAGTCTGAATCAATCTGGGGGAGAGCCTTTCTGTTTGTTTTTGCCATTCTTCTACTTTATCAAGCATAATGACTTTTTCTAGGGGTTGTTCTCTGCTGCTAACTTGTCTTAAGTATGTGAAAGTAAGTTTTACCATCCTGTGTCTTTCTAAGGGATATTGTTCAGATTGTACTCCTTCCATGACAGACTGTTTTTTCTTTTGGCAGTCCCTGGTACTTTCAATATTCTTAACCAGCATTAAACTTCAAATACATCAATTCTTCTCCAGTCTTCCTTTTTCAAAGACAACTTTCACATTAATACAAAGCAATTGGAAAGTCCGGGGCTCAAGTCAGGCAAACTTTAGTCCTCATAGTGACATCCTTGTTCTTCATTAGTTTGAGGAGATCTTACACGATAGATTACCCAGCACGATTTGACCTCTTGGCTGCACTTTTCCATGAGCATGAATTACAGATCGAACCAATATGAAATCCATGTCAATTTCAATCTTTTCCCATTTACCATGATACTACCTATTCCAGTTGTAAGAATTTTTGTTTTATTTTTACATTGAGTTGTAATACATAATCACCTCTTATCCTCAGACAGAATGCATTGGAAAGCAATTACCTCCAAACACACCCCATCCCTCTCATCTTAGGGACTTTTCTGGACATAAACCTTGATGGACCTCACTGTGCTTGAAGTCACATAGTTAAGAGTGCCTCAGGAAAACCCCTCCATCCGTATTGTTAGTTTCTTTTCCTTTCATAGTGTCCAATTACGACCTTGACACCACTCTGAGTGTCCCATGGGTAATACTCTACTGTCAACCAGGTTTATGTGACAATTTTCCTTTTTAGAACCATGTCTCACAGCAAGCCCTTAGGTCCCCATATGATGTTGTGTTAATGGTATCCAACACCTGGGGAATAAGTCTGTGTCATTGTCCTGACTTGTCCCATGTCTGATCTCATAAATGTCCTCTTTAAGAAAGAAGAAAAAACTGATTGGATCCAAGACTAGGGCCTTCAGCTACCCTTCAGATCTAAAACAAAGGGCTTCATTTGCCTAAGGACAGAGAGCAGTGGGTTAGGCTAGAAGGAGTAAAAGGAATAGGAAAGACAGACAGAAAGTGGGTTGAGCAAAATCTCATTGAGAGCCCAGAAATGTCTGAGTTGCACCAAAATACATGTGAATTTTTAAATGCAAAATGAATGTCTGCTTGGTAAGCATTCACCTGGTTCACAATAAAAATAACTACAAAATATGAGGGGGCTTCAAAACGTATGTGGAAATTTTCAAGATCTTTTAGCTTTATTTTTCCATTAAATTTTGAAGCCTCTTCATATGCACATGTATTATATATAGCTATCTCAAGAATATCGATGATTCCCAACAATCATGAAGTTTCTTTATATCATTGTTAATCACATATCTGTATATAGATTGTGCTAGACTGGTTAGGCCAGAGAAACATATGCAAAAGGAAGTGAACATTGAGAAAACATCCCAGCCCTGTCCAGATCAAGTCACGTCTGATATTAGTCCATATGTCCAACAGCAATCCACAGAGTCCTCTTCAGACTCATGAAATACATGAAATTATGCCAAATGAAGGAAGATCACAGGTCATTGGGTAAAAAGCCCTTGGGACAAGTGCCAGGAGAAGCATCGCCGTGCTGGCAGTGGTCTCCTTGTGACTCCTCCAGCTTCCAGGGCTCGGGATCTATCAGCATGCTGCCAGGTGTCTTGTCAGTAGTGTCTCCAACAGACTGAGTCTTGTGCCTCTCACCTCCAACGGGGAAATAAAGCTGTATTTCCCAGAATTTTCATGAGACGCCAAGGCCACCCAGGAATCTTATTGGCTTTTTCCAGATTGACAGGCTAGATTCTACCCCTATACTCTTAATCCTCAGATAGATACCAGATTTGGTGACTGCCACATAGATGAAAATCTCCTCAAAATACCACTACAAAGAAAATAGCGATTGTTGCTTTATATAAAGATGCTGCATTAATTAAACATCCTGCCAAATATCACAAAGATTATAAAGGATAGATTCAGATTTTTAGTGTCTTGGTAAAATGTAAAAGACCATACTTGTTTATTAACCAGTACAGCAATCATGATAAATTTAGAGAAATATTAACATATGAGAAATGTTAATGTATATTCTGTGCCACTGAATCCTAAAATGATGACATTTTGAGGACTTTTTTTAATTACCTCTACCAGAATGCAAGAAACACTTGTGTTGCTCTTCTATTCATAATTGTAATCATTCCAAATTATATCGTATGTAATACTAATAAAACATGTATGTAAAATGGTGGTCAATGGGGCAGTATGATTTTATTCCCCTTTCAATCAAATCAATTGCTCAAAGCAATTATAATCTAAGAAGATACAGTTAAAAAGATGTTAAATGAAATTGAGCTCTGAAAGTGGCTTACCTCATGATCCCTTCTGATGATGTCTTGACATAACTCTGCCAATTTTCAATGTGCAATTTAGGGGCAATGTATAATTGGTTTGGGGCCTCTGCAGCTGATCCACTTATAAATGGCATACCAATTACTAATAATTTTAGTAACACAGCTAAATAGATTATATGACTTAGGTATACATTAGGAAGTTATTTTTCAGTGGGACAATATTTTTGTGGCTAGGTGCCTTGCTTCTGACTCATAGTGATTTTTTTGTACAACAAATAGAATCATCATGATTCATGAGTCATCCTCCCAATCACTGTGATGGTTCAGTCCATGGGGGCAACCCCTTCCCGTACCAGTCTATCTCATGGAGGCTCTTCTTGCTGACTTTTGACCAATCATGTGTCGTCTTCCCGGGACCGGTCCCTCCTGATAGTATTTCAAAAGTATATGAGACAAAGTCTCACCATCCTCTCTTTTAAGGAGAATTTTGATGATGCTTTTTCTGCCACAGATTTATTCATTCTTCTCATAGTCTGTGGTCCAATTACTATTCTTCTCCAACAACATGATTCAAAAGCATCACTTTTTCTTTGGCCTTCCTTTTGCGTTCTTTGTTTCATGACCACCTCCATCTGAGAAGATTGAAAATGCAATGGCTTTGGTAAAGAATTCAAGTGATGCCCTTGCTCTTTAACCCTCAAAAGAAGTGTCTTGCAGTAGGTTTACCAAATGTTGTAGGTCATGCTATTTTCTTACTGCCTCCCAAGGTGTTTGTTGTAGATCCAAACCAAATAAAATACTTGAAACTTTAGCTGTTTTCTCTGTTTATGTAGCTTTTGGTCCAAATGCAAACATTTGTGCTTCCTTCATATTGAGGCTGAGTTTTTGTATTTTGTTTTTCCATATAACATTTATCTCAGATGTGTTATGTCTTTGGGAATCACCCTCTAGAATTTATGTTATATGATTTTCTGTTTTTCAGTATATGAAACCCAGGAGTGATAAACCTATAGTGACAGCAAGTAGAACAAGGGTTTCAGGCCTGGGGGTGGATGTAAGTGGGGTGGAGGTGGTATAAAGGTGACAGTGGGCAAGGAGTTCAGGAAGGAAAAGAATACTTGGAAACTGTGGCAGCAATTGTACATACTTCTCAGTGTGATTGTACTATGGAATGATAAGGTATATGTATTAGCTTTCAAATAAAATGAAATAAAATAATAATAAAAGAAATAATCCTTATTGAAGGTTGTAGTCTTATCTCTATCAGTGTTTCAAGTCTTCTTTACTTTCAGTAATTAAGGTTATATCATCTGCATATCATAAATAGTTAATGAGTTTTTTTCTGCAATCCTATTGCCACCACTTTTACATATACCTCAGCTTTGTTCAGCATATAAATTGAATAAATATGTGAATGAATACAATGATTATACACACTTTCCTGATTTTACAACATGGAGTATCCCCCAAATACTGTTTGTGCTACTGGTGCTGATCTATGTGCAATTTTCCACCTGAGTGCAATTAATTGTTCTGTTATTTCCATTCTTTATAATTTTAGCTATAATTTATTACTATAAACCTAGTACAATTGATTTATGTAGTCAAGAAAACATAGTTAACATATTGAGGCTATTCTCTGCTTTCAACAGATATTCACCTGATATTTTTCATTCAAATGCAAATTTTAATATCTTACCCATAGAATTCTTCAATATTACAATTTGATGCTTGAACTTTTCTTGCTCTTTCATCTTGAGAAGTGCTGAGCCTTTTTTTTTAATTTTACTAAATGTAGAATTTTGCACACTTTATTATAATACTTGGTCTTAAGACACTTTAAAATATGATTTTAATGATTTCTTCCATTAGATTGAACTGTCCAGTGTTCAAAAGCAAGTTTCTTTAGTTTTCACTTGAAATTGCACATCTGCAGTTGATGTTTTATTCCACAATTTTCTTCTGGATTTTTACCACTCATAATATTTAGCTTTACCCATCACCCATTTTACTACCATTTGTCTGTGAGTTTGTCATGTTGTGAAGGCTTGCCTGCTGCTGTGATGCTGGAAGATATGGTACTAGTATTTCAGATAGTAGCAGGGCCACGCAAGGTCAAGAGGTTTCAGTAAAGCTTCCAAGCTAAGAACAGACTATCAGGTAGGAATAGGCCGTCAGCTTCTGAGGAATTAGCCACTGAAGACCTCATGAATAAGTGTGGGACATTGTCAGATAGAATTTAGAAGGTGAACCTTCTAGGTTGGAAGGCACTCAAAATATGAATGAGGGAGAGCTGCTTCTCAAAGTAGGTTTGACGATAATGACATGAATGAAGCAGCTTTTAGATATCTCATCTGCTTATGGGAATAACTCAAAATGAAAACAAAGAACTGAAACATTTATAATTTTTCATATAAATCATTTTATTGGGGGCTCACACAACTCATCATAATTTTTAAATATGTCCATTGTATGTCAAGCATATTTGTACATTTGTTTCCCTTGCCATCCTCAAAACACGTGCTTTCTATTTAAAGAGTTGGTGTGCTAGTCCGGGTAAACTAGAGAAACAAATACATAGACTCACATATGGATATAAGGTTATGGTTTATATACAAGAGGAATAAGACATTAAGAAAGCACCCCAATCCAGTCCAGTTCAAATTCATAAGTCCTATATTAGCCCATATGCCTGATACCAGTCTATAAATTCTCCTTCCAACTCACAAAGTCACAGGCCAATTGGTGCAGGGTCTTGACGCCGGCAGGGGTCTCCCCAAGGTTCCTCGCTTCCAGGGCTCACGGTCCATCAACAGCATCCAGTGGTGGTAGAAGCAACTCAGCGCTGACAGGGATCTCCTCGTAGCTTCTCCAGCTTCAGAGGTCTGGTTGCATCTGGGCAAGGCCATGTGGCTTCTCCTCTGGCTCCTTCAGCTTCTCAAATGCTGCCATCTTGTCTTTTCCATAGGTTGTTGTCTTTGAGACTAACTCCCAAAAACTGAGGAGAAAGCTTCTTATCTCAATGAGGGAAATACCGTGAGATTTCCCAGAAATCTCAGGAGAAAGCCATGCCCACACAGAGGCCTCATTGGCTACTCAATGGCTATCTCCAGATTAACAGGCTCCACCGCTACATCTCAAACATGAAATTAACATAAGCACATGAACACCACACTTGGCATCGGCTCCTCATTTTTCCCCTCCCTCTTTGCTCCCCCCCCACTCATAAACCCTTGATAATTTACAAATTATTATTAGTTCATCATATCTTACACTGTCCAATGTCTCCCTTGACCCACTTCCCCATGGTCGTCTTCCGGGGAAGAGATTATTTGTAGATCATTATAATCAGTTCCCTGGTATCTTCACTCTCACCACTGGTCCTGAAGGAATTATCTGTCATGAATTCCCCATGTTTCCGGTTCCTATCTCTACAGTGTACATCCTCTGGTCTAGCTGGATTTGTAAGGTAGAATTGGGATCATGGTAGTGGGGAGGAGGAAGGAAGCATTGAAGAACCAGAGGAAAGTTGTATGTTTCATCAATGCTACACCAAACTTAACTGATTTCTCTCCTGCTCATGAACCCTCTGGAAGGGGAAATCCAATACCTACAGATGGGCTTTGGGTTCCAGGCCTGTATTCCCCCTCATTTAAAATAATATAATTTTTAGTTCTTTGAGGGATGATACCTGATCTCTTCGATGGAAAGGTGAGCATCATGGAATGTCAATTTAAAGAAAGAAGTGTTCTTGCATTGAGGAACTACTTGGGTAAAGGCCCAATACTCAATGAGAACACAAAACTCTGTTTTGTGAAAACTGCCTTGTAAGATGCTGACTTCTGCTATAAGAGATTACGCTTTCTCACCAGAAGATGATTCAACCTCTGACCAAATGTAGATAAACAGCCTCCCCGTACAAGTCAAGAGATTCCATGTTCCCGCTGATGATCAAATGTACATATATGATCTTCCTGGACAAGTCAAGGGATTGCATTTGATTCCCACCAGAAGAACACTCAACATCTGACCACCAAATGTATCAGACTGATAAGAAGCAGTCAAGACACCTGGATGCCATGGGAATTTCCAAACTTTGCTTACCATGGTGTATAAAACCTGGACCGCAGAGCTGGTCAAATCAAAGAGCTAGGATCCAGGAGACATCAACTCCTACTCTCTCCAATGGGTACCCAGGGTAAATACACCAATGAAGACATTGGATATAAGGGACTGGAACTTTTAACTTTGAAATGCTTGCTGAATTAACTATTATGATTATATACCATTATACTTGTTTGCTACATTATACTTACCTCTACTTAACCCATAGGACTTCAAATTGTTTGATGTGGGATGCTTGCAATGAATGTTTGCAGTGAATAAAACGAGCATTCAGAAATGTCATTGAGCATTTTCTAGTCATTGTTCGTACCGCTCACAACAATACTGAGTACCTATAAGTATATGCATATAAATCTCTTTCCCCATGAAAACATTTAAATATATTTACTGATGCACATGTCTGTATTTAGACCTCTATAAATGCCCTTTGTTTCCTATTTCTTTTCTCTATTTCCTTTAACTTTCTCTTGCCCCACGATCATGCTCAGCCTTCATTTAGGTTTTAATAATTTCTCTCATTTACCTTTCCCTTAATCAATCCCTACCAGGCCTCTCACACCCTCCTTGCCATTGATTTTGGATCACTTGCTGTTCTCTTGTCCCTGGATTGGTCAACACCACCTCCTTCCCCCACCTCCCCCTCTCCCATATCACTCCTGAACCATGAGTCCCTTGTTTTTCTCCCCCTTGTTTTTCATCCAGCCTATCTTATCTAAACTGACCTGCAGAGATAATAATATGCACAAAATATGAGACATAGCAAGACAAAGTGACAAAGCAGTGACTACAAGGGAAAAAAAACAATGTCCAGAAAAATATATAATTAAATAAAAATAACAATAAAAAGAAAAACCTGTAAATGAGACAAAGGAAGATAAAGTGAAAAAAGAAAATAAAACAATGACTACAAAAAGAAAAAACAATGTCCAGAGAAAAATATATAAAGAAAAATAATAATAAAAAAGAAAAACCTGTAAATAGTTCAAAGTCTGTTGGTTGACCTCATAAGGTAACCAGATGTCCCACTTTTTGACAATTTGTCCACATCCTGTGGCATTTTAAAATTAAAATAAATATATTACAATACTAATTTTGTGTTCTACGAAAATTTTGTTGCTCCATATAGACCAAATTTTTAATCAAGAACTCGCCCCCCCATCCCCCGTCAATGGTGTCCCGCTAAAAATCTGGTCACTTCAGTCAAGTACAATGGGGTTCCATGCCTTGGTCACAAAGTCTATCCTTCCACTCCCTCTGTACCTCCAGGCTCTGCTCCCCCAACGGTTCTGCTGCATGCCCTTAGTCTTTTCCTCTGTGTGGTAGGGTCATACCAGGTACAATCCCGACACTGTGTCTCCAGTGTTGTCCCCTGTAGAACCATGGGCTTCACAGTGGAATTGGCCATCTGGTCCTCTCTGTGCACTGGTTGTTCGGAGTGGAAATATCATCCTCAAGGCTTAGTGGGCCAGGATGTGCTCCACTCTCTCTTCCTTCCCCTTCATTTGCTCCCACGTGCTCTGGTCAGCTATGGCCTGCTCCTCAAGCTGTAGCTTCAGTGCTGTCCTGTAAAGTAAATTCTTCTGGGGGGAGAGGTGGCTGTACACATAGTTGGGGTTAGGGTTGGGCTCTCAGACTCCTCTGGCTCCCCGCTTCATGCTGTCATGCTGCATTCACATCCTGGAGCAGTGGGTTTGTTTAGTTCCTCTTTCCCTGTGGAGATATAAACAATATCCTCCCCTTGCATGGGTTAGTGCCCCGTTCCCCTGCTATACATTGCTATCTACCTACCCTCCTTTTTTTAGTTGGCTACCAGAAGTAGCCTTAGATTTGGTCTGGCTCATGCCATACTACTTGGACATCACCCCAGGAATTTTTATATACAGTAGCATTTTCCCTATGCTCCTTTTGCATTTTTTAAGCTTACCTCAATAGATTCATGTTGTACTTGTCCTTTTCCACTTGGCTTACTTCACTTGGCATGATTTCCTTCAATTCTTCCCATGTGGTGATATGTTCCATGCATTCATCACTGCTTTTCAGTGATGTGTAGTATTCAATTATATAAATGAATCACAGTTTTTTAATTCATTCATCTGTTGATGGAAATGTGTCTTGTTTCCAACTCTTTGCATTTGCGAACTGTGTCACAATGAACAGATGTCTGGCCGTAGTTTGTTTCTTGCCTCTTCTGGGTATATGCCCAGTAGGGGGGTTCTGAGTCATATGTTAGTTCATTTTCCATCTGTTTTAGAAATCATCAAATTGATTTCCATAAAGATTGTACATGCCTACAGGTCCACCAGCAGTAGATGAAAGTTTCTGTCTTTCCACAGTCCCTCCAACACTTGTTGCTTCCAGATTTTTTGGATTGTACTATCTTTGAGGGTGATAGGTGGTATCTCATAGTTGTGAAACATCTATTTATAATTGGAACTTAGAATGTGCAAAGTATAATTTAGGAAAATTGGAAGTTTTCACAATGGAAATGAAATTCATAAAAATCAATATCTGATATACTGGCCCACTGAATGAACTGGTATGACCATTTTGAATCAGATTACCACACGGAGACTTAATCCATGGGCAGACTGTGTAAGTGGATGTCAGGTCTTCACTGACTTCTATAGCTTTCTGCAAACTGGATGCTCAGAATTTAGGCTCTAATAAAACTTGCTCTTGTGGCCATGGATTTATATTTAGCATGCCTTGGATCAGATCGACTGGTAGGCTCTTTCCATGTGGATGTTGGTGATACTGCTCTTAGATTACTGCTTGCTTTAATCGAAACCTTTACTACCCTTCACATTAGTCTCTCTATTCCTTGGGCACAATCTCATCTATTCATCATTCTTTGCAATGGCATCTGTGTCTTCAGTGATTTATTCATAAGGTTAAGCATCAAGCAGGATTACATTATAAAACTGAAATGTACATATGATTAGACTATTGAATTGTATGAGCTGTGGATTATGTGCTAACATAACTGTTTAAAATAAAGAATGAACCCTTCCTACATAGTACCTGATGAATAGTTGTGAGCTAACTATCTATCCTTATATTTAAGAATTATATGCATCCCTGGTCTGCTTTAGAGATAGCAGTATCAGTTTCTTGGTTCATAATATAAGTAATCTCCATGGAACATGGAGATTCTAACATGATCATTCTAAGGATAATAGCACTAATGTAGTCAATGATCTAAAATTAAGAACACCAGTGAGGAACAATATATAGGAAAGATTATTAGACAAAAATTCATTAAATTTTCTATTATACAGATTAGGAAGTTAAGCAACTGAATACTGCTTAAGAAAACCATGAAGAAAAATAAATTTAAAAAAGAAAACAATGTTAGGCATAAGGCAAAAATCAATGATGCTACATGTGCAGAACTAAGATTGTCACAAAGAACTAAAAAATATAAAAAGAGTAAACATATGTTGGTTTTAAGTTGAAAATTTAGGGGCAACTTTGAGAGCAAGAGATTGACTTTAGAGTCTCTGGTCTTGGATGAGCCATCATCTGCTTTTTCTCACCTTGTTTCTCAGCTCTGGCTTAAGCTATGCGTGCAGCATCCACCTGACACTATTCAGTTTAACCTGCTCCATGGAGCCCATGTGAATGTGATCCTCAGTGTTGCCTTCACTACCATAAGAGAGCAAATCCTTTGTCTCTGACCCAGGAGCCTTGCGCAGTCTAACAACAACTACAGAACTGTGGCTGGCAAACTGCTAGATCATAAGAGTAAAATTTTGAGACCTTCAGAGTTTTTGGTACCTAGACACAAGGAAATTACATTATATGAAATTTTGAGTTATGTGATTTTAAAAATAGCAAAATTCAAAAATAAATTTTACCAAACATCCAATTTTATGTATGAACTATAATATCATTGGGACAGCAGTCATTAAATAAAATATAGCTGTGTGACCATGAGGTGTCAAATTGATAATGTAGCAGGCATCAAAGAACTAAAAATTATATCATTATAAATGAGGGGAAGTACAGATTGGGGACCCAAAGCCCATAAATAGGTGCAGCAACTTTCCTTTACAGAGGGGTCACAGGGAGGAGATGAGCCAGTTAAGGTTCAGTGTAATAACAATGAGATATGCAACTTTCCCCTAGTTCTCAAATGCTTCTTCCCACCCACTCTCATAATCCAAATTCTACCTTGCAATTCCAACTAAACCAGGGGAAGTACATTGGAGCTGGAAACATGGGAAAGGTAGAGTAGAAAAGGGAAACCAACTGCAGGGATCTATATATAACCTCCTCCTTAGGGTACAGGCAACAGCGAAGTAGGTGAGGGACCACATCAAACAGTGTATGATATGACAAAATAATGGCAGTTTGTAAATTATTAGGGGTTCATGGGGGAGGTGGAATGGGGAGGGAAGGGAAACATGGGTAGCTGAGAGCAGGGGCCTAAGTAGAAGGAGGATGTTTTGAGAATGATGATGGCAACAAATGAGCAAATGTGGTTTGCATACAATTGATCATGTATTGATCATGATGGGAGTTGTATGAGGCCCCAATAAAATGAGGGGGAGTACAGAATGGGGACCCAAAGGCCATCCCCTTACAGAAGGGTTGCTGGGAGGAGACAAGCCAGTTAGGTTACAGTGTAGGAATGATGAAATATGCAACTTTCCTCTAGTTCTTAAATGCTTCCTCCCCCCAACCCCCTTCTGTCTTGATACCAATTCTACTTACAAATCCAGCTAGACCAGAGGATGTACACTGGTACAGATAAGAACTAGAAGCATGGGGAATCCAGGACAGATGATGTCTTCAGGAACAGTGGTGAGAGTGGTAATACTGGGAGGATGGAAGGAAGGTGGAATAGAAAGGGGGAACAATTATAAGGATCTACGTATAACTTCCTCCTTGGGACTTGGACAACAAGGAAGTGACTGGAGGCACATATCAGACAGTGTTGGATAATGACAAAATAATAAAAATTTATAAATTATCAAGGTTTCATAGAGGAGCAGGCAAAGAGAGGAAATATGAGGAGCTACCAGGGACTTAAGAAAATGTTTTGAGAAATATGATGGCAACAGATGTTGCATACTACAGATGGATGTATGGATTATGATGAGAGTTGTATGAGCCCCCAAATAAAATGATTTTTTAAAAGAGAAAGGAATAAGATGTTCAACATTTTGAGATATTAAAGATCAATCAATGATATTAAAAAAAAAACATATGATATCCTTGCAGTATCTGGAAAGCCACGTTTGTAAATGAAGGGAAAGATGGTGAGAATGGAGCAAGCCAGATTATATAAACAAATGATGCTAATGAATGTGCTTTGTGTCATTGGTTTTGTCTCAATAGGGTATGTTCTTAATCAGAACTCTATGTAAAAATAGTCATTTTACATCCCTATTTCAAGATTCCATGTTGTTGGCTTTCCATAGAATAGCAATTCTGTATAAATGTTAAAATAATGCCAATTGAAGATATGTCATTATTATTGGCTTAGTGGAGCAGTCAGGCGGGGGAGCAGAGGAGAGTGGGGAAGAGGGTGTCCCTGGTTTAAGGCTTCTGATATGGTGTACATGTCAGCAGGTGTCAATAGATATCACCATGGCATGGTCATTCACTTTCCTGCCTAGAATTTAAGCCTATGGAGTCATAGAGCTTTTATTAATCTTTTCCAATAAATCAGGAAAGAACCCACATTTTGTCCTTTCTGCGTAATTTCACTGCCGTTCCCAGAGAATATGACGACAGACTCCCAGGAAGAGACAGAAAAGCATTGACCACCTCTTCTTTCTGGCAGTTCTCCAGATACTTTCTGACATCCACTTCAACATTTACATCCTTTCCTCTCTTTTTTGATGACCTTCTGCTGTCTTCTTGCATGGTGGTTTTCATGATATCCCACAGTTCTTCAGTTTTTCAGTCAGTCGTATTCAGTGCAGTCAATCTGTTCTTGAGATGTTGCAGAAATTCAGGTGAGATAGACTCAAGGTCATTCTTCAGTTTCATCCTGAACTTAATGAGTGACATGGTGCAGAGTCCACTCTTGGCCTAATTTTTAACTGCTGATACTGAGCTTCTGCACTGTTGCTTCCCTCAGATATATTCAATTTTATTTCTGTACATTTCATCAGGGGAAGTTCACCTGTATGGTCACTGCTTATGTTTTTGAAAATATGTTTGTGATGTAGAAGTCATTGTTCTAGTAAAATCCTCTCATCCCCAACTTCATTTCTATCACCAAGGACATATTTTTCAACTACTGTCCATTTCTTTCCCCCACCCCAACTTTTTCATTGCAATTGTGATGGGTAAGCTTGTTGTGCCAACATGGCCCAAGAAGATAGTAGGTCTGTTGTGACAACATGGCCAATGAACACAAGAGATCATTGAACGGCAAAGATAGAGAAGGCTCGGTGAGCCTTTGCCCTTGCCCACTTGCTCTTGGATCTTCAGACCAGCTGACTGAAGTTCGCCCTGTGCCTCGACCTCATGGGACGCCTAATCATGGACTGTGTTGCTGTGAGTTGAGGTTCCTTCAAGCCCTGCTTCACCACACTCCTGGGATATACATCCCTTAAGCTGGGGACTGTTGAACTCTGTCATCTGGCTGACTGTTGATGACCTGCTTGGCTGTTTGCTGCTTGTGGCTGGATAGCCTGAATTGCTCTACAGAGGACTACAGGGCGGCCCTCAAGACTCGAAGGACTGCCAGCCTACTAGCTGTCTCATGCAAGTGAGTTGCACCGAGCAATTTGTACTGCTTTATAGATTAGTTGACTGTTTATTTCTTATTTTATACATCCTTCTATCTATACAAATATATAAAGAGAATTACCAGTGTCCTGGTTTTGTTTGTCTAGAGAACCCTGTCTAACAGCAATCATCAATAGTTATCAATGTATATTAATTGTATGTTTCAATATCAGAATGCAGGTGTTATTAAAGTTCTTTAGTTTCTCCATCACTAACCATAGTGGTTAGTGTATAAATATGAATAAAATTGTACTGACTGGATTTTCCTCTGTAGGAAATATATGATATCATATAATAAGATATTATCATACCACAGACTGCTTTATACTCCAAGGTAGATCTTGAAATATCCTGGATGAAGAATGTGACTAAATTTCTCTTGAATATTTCATTTCTTGAGTAGTAAATTATCTGACTATATGATTAAAAATGGCCAATACCAGTCTGTGACAGTCATGTACTCTTGAGTCAGTGTCAGGATTGGGAGTGTAGGGGTGTTGTCTAGCCTGTCAAACTGGAGATAGCCAAGGAGACCTCTATGGTCACAGCTTTCTCCTGAGAATTCTGGGAAGTCTCACAGTATTTCCCCTTGGAGATGAGAGACTCATTAGACTCCTTTTCTACTAGACATTGCAACTGACAAGACATGTGGCAGCATGCTGATAGACCCTGAGTTCTGGAAACTAGAAGATCTGGTGAAGAAAGCACATGGGCTTGTCCTGATGGAACCAAACCCCTGAAGTCAGAAAAGCCACAAAGAGACCCTTGTCAGCACTGAGATGCTTGAGAAGCCCCAAAGGGGCCCCTTTCAGCACTGAGATGCTTTTATCACCACTGCATACATAAGACTTTGTACACACTGGCCTGTGATTGTCCTGGCATCATTGCATTTGCTTCATGAGTATAAAGAGGACTTATGGATTGGTATCAGACATCTGGGCTAATACCAGACTTATGGACTTAGACTGGACTGGGTTGGAATGTTTTCTCAATGTTCCATTCTTCTTGTATATAAACCTCTTCCTTATATACATATGCATATCTATGAATTTGTTTCTCTAGTTTACCTGAACTAACACAATCCAAATTAAGATATAAATTTATATGCTTCATTTCATGTGTAACAATTTCCATTTTCTTAGATTCATATTTCATACATACCAAGTTTCAATTGTAAATAGATATGTTCAGCTGTATCTTCTCATTGGGAGTTGTTCCTCATCAACAAAAGAAGGGTCAGATGACTATTCAATCCCCTTCATTATGATTGACTCGATTTGAGAAGTCAGCTCTTCTTCAGCCAAAATTTGGGTGCCTTCCCATCTCAGGGACTCATCTTTAGGCACTATATCTGATCATCTGTTGGTATTCATGAGGTTACCATAGCTGACAAGGTTCAGTTGTTACTCATATGGTTTTGTGGCCCATTCATTCAAAATGAAAAGATTTCTCCCTCTTTGTAATCTGTGGTTAGTATGGAAACTCCACTGCAATCTGTCCACTTTGAGTGACACTGCTGGCATTTGAAAATACAGTGGCATTGATTCCAAAATCTCAGCAACAGATGATACTGAAGTACAAAAAAAACTAGCAGATAAGTGGTGAATACCAGCTTTGAGTGGAAAGTAAACTTCAATGTTAGTAAAGTCGATGAGTTATTTTCTGAAACATGTTTTGCATAAAAATCCATTTTCTCTTGGGAGTGTCATCCCCTCACTCTCCGGAAATAGCAGTAATACTATGCTGATCAAGGCTGCCCCAAGCAGGCAATATTCCAGGGCTCTTAAACTCCAGTCTCTGAGTGAAAGCAAATGGACACATCTCTGGACAGTACAAACTGTGTGTGCCCAATTTCTGACCTAAAGGTGGACAGTCTGAATTCATTCAACAGGGTCCAACAGAAAGGCTTGGTGATCTGATCTTATAAGGATTATAGCCACAAAAAGAAAAGGGAAAAGCCTGTGGTCATTTCTATGTTATAATACATGGGACATCCAGGAATTGAAATTGAATCAATAGTAACATATACTTTTGGCATTTTGTACATGCAATAACTTCTCTCTGCAGCTAGAACAGAAGAGTTGCACTATATTCTCAAGTACAAGCCATTGCACCTAAGTTTACCACAAAAACTGCATTAAAATGTGCTGGAAAACTCAGATTATACAGGAATATGTATGGTAATTAGTCTCCATTTGGAAGTATAAATAGAAAAACATAGGCTTAAAAACATGGCACTTTCAGCAAGTGTTCATTTAGATTTCAGAGAGGAAAGCTTGAGTGGTGCTGTTTTCTTTTTTAAAATGTTGAGGTAGATGTGGCAGTCACGTGCTTATGTTAATTTCATGATTGAGATGTAGGGGTGGAGTCTAGCCTGTTAATCTGGAGATAGCTATTGAGTAGCCAATGAGGCCTCGCTGTGGGCATGGCTTTCTCCTGAGACTTCTGGGAAATCTCGCAATATTTCCCTCACGGAGATGAGAAGCTATCTCCCCAGTTCTTGGGAGTTAGTCTCACAGACAATGAACTACGGACAAGACAAGATGGCAGCGTCCCGGGAGCTTGAGGAGCCAGAGAAGAAGCCACATGGCCTCACCATGATGGAACCAGACCTCTGAAGCTGGCAAAGCCACGTGGAGATCCCTGCCAGCACAGAGTTGCCTCTACCACCACTGGATGCTGTGGATGGACCCTGAACCCTGGAAGCGAGGGGCCATGGGGAGACCCCTGTCAGCACCGAGACTCTACACCCAGTGGCCTGTGACTTTGTGAGTCAGAAGCAGACTTTATAGACTGGTATCAGGCATATGGGCTAATATAGTACTTATGACTTTGAACTGGACTGGGTTCGGATGCTTTCTTAAAGTCCTTTCCTCTTGCATATAAGCCATACCCTTATATTCATATGTGAGTCTATGTATTTGTTTCCCTAGTCTACCTGGACTAACACAGTAGATAAATTAATCTGAAGAGCCACCAGGGCCCACCACTATAATTGCTTCTCATTATGGTACCTATCATAGTGAGTATACTTACATATTGCCACTTGACAAACTCTTGTAGTCTATTCTCTTTTATCATGCAAATGCTCAGTTCTTTAAATCAGGCTTTCAAAACATGTAAGCTAAGTGATGGTATAATTGCAACAGATAAATTTTAGAACAAATCTTCTAGGCCTAGCCAAATGGAATCTCTACAACTCATAATCTCTTACCACTTTTTAATATCATATGCTTTATAACATGCATAGAGTTGATGCTATATTTTGTAGGATTTCAGGCAATGAGATAGCATATGTTCTTGATCCTTGTTTAGACTCCAGTCAATTATTAATATTTGATCATAGCTTCCTCTTTTGTATAGATTTTTACAAATGAATGATAGTTGCTGTTCCACCCTGCTTATTCATAGTGAAGCCATGTGACAAAGTAGGATTTCTAGACTACAATGAAATGAAAGCTACTCAATTGCAACCTGTTTGAACCTATACAGGAGCAGGTGATACTTTATTATTATAAAGTATTTGAGTATTATATAAAACTCAAATTTGTTGCCTTTCTCCCACAGAGCTACTATGTGGATTAGAACTCCCAACCTTTCAATTATCAGCTAGATGCTTAACCATTACACAATAAGGGAGCCCAAAAGCAACAGTGACAAAAAATAATTTATCAATGAATTAATTAATCCTAGGCACATCCATTCAGTAACCAATATAGTCTGAGCACAAAGCTTAGGCCCTGGTCATAAGAAATTATGTGTGTTAGTCCAGGTAGGCTAGAGTAACAAATTCCATAGACACACATATAGATATAAGGAAAAAGTCTATATTTAATAGGAACAGGACATTGAGCCCAGTCCAGTTCAAAGTCATAAGTCCGATATTAACCCATATGCCCGAAATCAGTCTATAAAGTCTCCTTCCGACTCACAAAGTCACAGGTCAGTGGGTGTAGAATCCTGGCACTGGCAGGGGTCTCCACATGGCTCCTCGCTTTGTAGGGTCCATCAACAGCAGAAGCAGCTCATCACTGGCAGAGGTCTCTATGTGGCCATCCCAGCTTCAGAGATCTGGCTCCATCAGGGCAAAACCGTGTGGTATCTCTGCCGGATCCTCCAACTTCTCAGAGGCTGCCATCTTATCTTGTCCATGATTGATCGTCTCTGAGACTAACTCCCAACAACTGGGGAAAATAGCTTCTCATCTCCATGAGGGAAATATTGTGAGATTTCCCAGGAATCTCAGGAGAAAGCCACGCCCACATAGAGGCCTCATTGGCTATTCAAGGCTATCTCCAGATTAACATGTTAGACTCTACCCCTACATTTCAATAATAAAATTAACATAAGCACATGACTGCCACATTATGATAAAAGATTAATAGATAAAAATGACATAACACTGAGTTTTTAAGTCTATAAATTTAACATCATTTTAACTAGAAATTGTAACAAATCAACATGTTTTAAATCAGCAAGTGGAAGTCATACCGGACCAGGTGACATCATAGAGAAGGGTCAGCTGGAAATCACCATAATAACATCAATAAATAACAGCTACTATCTGAACTCATGCTCTGTACAAGGGTCAGACACCATGACACAATTATCAGAGATGTTCTGGAATTTAGAATCAAAAACCTTCCATGAAGTTCTCTTTCCACTGTTCATTTTTTTTTCCTGTGTGACCTGACTAAGCAGTTCATTTTTCAAAGGCAGGTGCACTATCAGAAAAATGGAGAAAACACCCCCATCCTCCTTCAGAGGGCTACTAGGAAAATTTAATATGAAATAAGGTGAGGAAGTCTGTGTGTGCATATGTTGAGTAAAATTTTAGAAATGGTACTTTATTATTATAAAACTCAAATTTGTTGCTATGAAGTACTTTGGACTCATACCGCCCTACTCCAGTGAACAGACTAGAAGTTTCCTTGACAAGACACTGAGTTTCCTTCTGCAGCAGAGCCACGGAATGGGTCAGGAGCAATGCCAATCTTTAGGTAAGCAAGCCATTGTAAACTGCTTGTACTACCAAGCGTCTTTGGCATCTATTATGTATGGGATAAAAGAAGTAAGATTACCAGTGCACGCAAAGGAGCAGGTGGAGAGTAATATACTGAGATAAGCCAATGTCTCTTTCATGTACGTTTTCTTCCATTTCTTCCCGGGAGGGGTTAAAACAGAGAAGAGTAGAAGAAAGCGCTCCCAAGAGGACACAGTCCAGCCTTGCTCTGCTGCATGCTAGCTCTGCTCAGTCCCTAGGTCTTGTCAGGGTCATCCAGCGGCACAGGGAAGCTCAAACTCCAAACAAAAGTTCTCTTTACAAGACCTGTCAGAAAGCAACACCACAAAGAAAGATAACAGTGACCTTGAATCAAAAGATAGAGTGAGAGATGACAAAGAGGCTTAAACTGGGTGGCAGAAATATGCACACTAGCATTTGAGGTCTCCAATTTTAAAGTGCCATTAATATCCAGCTTCAGTGGCATTTACAAAAAACAAATGTCAGAATTCTCAGATTATGGTTATCCAAGTCCAGGGAGGTACACGTTGGATGCAACAGAGTAATGGGAGAAAGATGAACAGGTAGAGGGGATAGGGAGATAAAAGGGAGTTCAAAAAGGAAAGGATAGCAGAGGGAAAAGGGCACTAATCTACCCGGGGTTGGGAGGGGGTGGGGGGAGAGTACTGGTCTTGTCTACACAGAAACCCGAGTGGGCAAGCAGTTCCTACCACAAAACACCCTGTAGGACAGTGTGGATGCATGGAAGGATGCAAGAAAAGAGAGAGCTACAGAGCTGGAAGCAACCAGAGTCAGATGGGCTCCCTCTCTAGAAGTGGGCATGGCAGAGATCAGGCTGGGGAAGGGGCCAACATCCCACACCCACAGGGATAAATACAAGAAAGGAGGAAGAGGAAGAGGAAGAGTACTGAACAATACTTGTGAGCTTATGTAGAAGTGGCGGGATTTATTTCTTGTTCTAGTGTTGTTAATGATACGGGCTCCTTATGTGCCCTTAATAGTTCAGTTTTTGTTTGTGGCAGCAATAGGGCTTTTACCCAGTTAACCAGCATTTGGACAGAGTTATGTGTGCTAGTCTTTCTCCTTCCAGACATAGATATTATTCCTGGAAACTAGCCGGTCCCTATCCCTGTTATTGATTACACGGCAGGAAGAGCTAAAGGGCAGTGCAACTAGGTGACCTATTTGTAAGATCAGGGACCAGTACTGCAGTGGCTTTTGGAACTGCAGCATACCAAGTTATCTAGGCAGCTAATCTCAGATATGCAGGCCTCATCAGGCACTACACAAGATTTGCAAGATCAGGTAGATTCTTTAGCAGAAGTAGTATTACAAAATAGAAGAGGCTTAGATTTGCTTGCTGCAGAGCAGGGAGGTATTTATTTGGCTTTACAGGAAAGATGCTGTTTTTATGCCAACAAATCTGGAATCGTAAGAGACAAAACCAAGTGGCTGCAAGAAGACTCAGAGAAGAGAAGAAAGGAGTTGACCACCGATCCACTGTGGACCGGGCTCAATGGACTGTTGCCTTACCTCTTGCCACTATGGGGCCCCCTCGTTAGTTTATTGCTTTTGCTTTCATTACGGCCAGTATTATTCAACCACCTCATGGCATTTATTAAGTAACAGATTGAGACCATTCAAGCAAGGCCCCTGCAAGTTCATTATTGTCGCTTGGAGATGAGCGATCTCGAACAGAGTGGCACACACGACAAGTATGTGATAAGACCCTCTGCCTCCGTGAGCTGAACTTGACAGCCAATGATGGGTAAGATCAGGAGCACTCTTTACCAACCTAAGACAGGCCATGGTGACATTAGAAGGCCATTGACTGATGACGGGTAAGGACTGAGTGTGTGTCCTGACAACCTAAGACAGGCGGAGTTCCCGGGAGGATATTACTTGAAAAAATGAAAAAGGGGGACCTGTCAGGAGCCATCCAGCCCCGACATATTTGACCTGGCTACAGGCTGGATATGCCTGAACTCTGTTGCAGTTTGTTGCCTGGGGTTTGTAGTTTGTCACCTATGTAACTGTAAACAGCCCTGGCCTTTGAAGCCTGACTTGCAGCTGTGCTACCATTCACATGTTAATTTTGAAGATCACGATATGCTAATTGCCTAATTGCCTAAAGCAAGCTTAGGCAACTGGCTTACTTCGCCCAAATCAAAAAAAAAAAAAAAAAAGAACCCCACCCCAGAAAAGATGTAACTACTGACACAACATATGTATGTATGTATGTATACATTATGATTAGAGCTGTATGAGCCCCCAATAAAATGATTTTTGAAGAAAAAAAAAGAACATGGTTATAACATATTACCTGTTGTCTGGTAGCCAACAAAATAGGGATGAACAGAACATGTCAAAATTGGAATTGTAGCTCACTGAGGCCCAATTTATATTTAATGATCAAACTAATCAGGATGATTCTGCAGCCAACCATTTGAGTCTTCTTCACTAAAACTTCATGTACCTCCAGGTAACTGTATTCCCATTTCCTCTCACTTTTCTGCTTAGGAAATAATGGGTTTTCCTTAATAGCAGATACACAAAAAAAGTGATTAAAACTTGATATTTAAATTTGTCATATTTGAAAAGTTGTGGCCATGATGTGCTTATGTTAATTTCATGATTGAAATGTAGGGGTGGAATCTAGTCTGTTAATCTGGAGATAGCCATTGAGTAGCCAGTGAGTCCTCTGTGTGGGCAGGGCTTTCTCTTGAGACTTCTGGGAAATCTCGTGATATTTCCTTTGTGGAGATGAGAAGCTATCTCCCCAGTTGTTGGGAGTTAGTCTCAGAAACAACAAACTACGGAGAAGACAAGATGGCAGCATCCTGGGAGCTAGAGGAGCCAGAGGAGAAGCCACATGGCCTTACCCTGATGGAGCAAGACCTCTGAAGCTGGGACAGCCACATGGATATCCCTGCCAGCATGGAGTTGCCTCTACCACCACTAGATGCTATGGATGGACCCTGAGCCCTGGAAGCAAGGAGCCATGGGGAGACCCCTGCCAGCGCTGGGACTCTGCACCCACTGGCCTGGGACTTCATGAGTCGGAAGGAGGCTTTATAGACTAGTATTGGGCATATGGGCTAATATAAGACTTATGACTTTGAACTGGACTGGGTTGGGATGCTTTCTTAATGTTCTTTTCTTCTTGTATATAAACCGTACCCTTCTATGCATATGCATGTCTATGAATTGTTTCTCTAGTCTACCTGAACTAACACAAAAGTGTTATCCAAACTAGTGTGAAACAAATTGTCATTGAGGAGTTCTTTTTAGTGTGGAAAACAGCTAATGGATGTTAAAATACATTGATATTCTGCCTCTTGCATGTTTTGTGTCATGTGTGCTGTCATGGGATCCAAATGCACCTAGAAACAGGTATATGGACACTTGTTCCCTCATACAGTAACTAATTTCACTACAATGCTTAACATAAGAGCACTAACTGTGAAGTGACTGGCATTTAAATTGTAGGAATGGTGATAGAATCTTCCTTTTTGGGCTGAGCCCCAGTGCCGTAGTGGTTGTGTGTGGGACTGCGGCCCACAGGACTGCGGCCCACAAGGTTGGCAGTTCAAGTCCAAAAGCAGCTTTACAGGAACAAGGTTGAGCTTCCTACTGCCACTAGGGGGCAGTGGTGCCCACGAAAAATAAAGAATCTTCTTTTTCATTATCAGGAGAATATATTGTACAGACTAATCATTTTATGGCACCTTTTAACATTCATGAACCAGCATGTTTGCATGTTCAATGCAATTGAACCCGAGCTCATAGCATCCACCTGTGACTTAGAAGAATGGGCTCTGTGTAAACGTCTGTGGTGTCTTAGACGCATCCAAAGAAATGTGAGAGCAGGACAAAAAAGATAAAAGATTGAGAAAAAAAGAAAGAGATGCATGAAGAGGAGGATACAAAGAAGGAAGAGAAGGAGAAGTGATTTAGGTTCAGAAACTAAACTATCCTGAGGTGACCATAGGAAAACACGAGGAGTTCTTGGGTGGGAGCACAGTATTCTGAGAGTTCTGTTCTACCTGCTGTATGAGCAGTTAGCAGGTGTTAAGGTATCTGTTGACAAATGCGCCAACCAAATTTCCACAGAAATAAGAATTCATTATTTGTAAAATATATTTAAATATATATATATTTAAAGATTTTTTTAAATTACAGTACTGCTAAGGAATGAATTGTGTCCTCTCAAAATGCATATCAACTTAACTAGGCCATGATACTCTTTATTATGATATTTATCCTGTTTTATTTTTGATGCATTTTCCTGTTCTGTAAACTCTATGATGTTAGTCACTGAGAATCTCCTAGAATCAGAAAGTATAGAAGTCTGAATTCAGACTTCCAGCCTGATAACAAAGAGATGACATTTCTGTCTGTTAAAGTTATCTACTTAGTTTGTAAAACTTCATGGGGGGTGGGGGTGGCTGTGAGTCCAGTCTTGACTGGATAGCTGTAAGAGAAAGAGATCCAAAACCCATCCCTAAAAATCAGAACCAAACTCATTGCATCCTCAAGTTGACACCAACGCATAAGGATGCTATGAGCCAGGGTAGATCGGCCCCAGCGACTTTCCTGGATTATAATTCTCTATGGAAATAGAAAGCCCCACCTCCCTTCCCTTCCCAAGAGCAGCTGGTGGTTTTGAACAGCTGATCTTGAGGCAGGCAGCTAATGCATAACCATTATACCAATTGTGTTAGTCCAGGTAGACCAGAGAAACAAATTCATAAACATGCATACATATGTATGAAAGAACTTTATACACCAGAGTAACTGTAAATTAAGAAACATCCCAACTCAGTCCAGTCGAAGGACATGTCTGATATTAGCCCATATGTCCGAAATCAGTCTATAAAACCTTCTTCCGAATCACAAAGCACATGCAATGACACCAGGATAACCATAGGCGTGTGAGTGTAGAGTCTTGTGTATTCATCGGCAGAAGCATCTCAGATTTTCCAAGGGTCTCCTGTGACTCCTCCCGTTTCCAGGGCTCAGGATCTATCAGCATGCTGCCACGTGTCTTGTCAGCTGCAATGTCTCCCAGGGGAAAATTCCCGAGATTTCCCAGAATTCTCAGGAGAAGTTATATCCACACAGAGGTCTCATTGACCTCATTGATCAGATTGACTCCAGATAGACTTTCTCCAGATAGACTCCATCCCTACACTCCCAATCATGAGATTGACACAAGAGGACATGACTGCCACACCAGTGTTCCTTCAAACCTGCCCTGAACAACCTAAAAACCTTGATCTCACCTTGAACAGTAATTCTGAACCTTTTTAGCAGGAAAGGCTGTAGGTTAAACACATAGAAAATAACCCAATCCACAGCCATCAAGTTGAATATAATAGCTAGTGCTTTACACACTGGGCTGCTCACCCCAAGGTCAGCAGTTCAAAACCACCAGCCACTCTAAGGTGATGCTCGCTACTCAGGTAAACAGGTACAGCCTCAGAAACCATCAGGGTCAGTTGGACCCTGTCATATAGGTCACTATGAATTGGAATCCCCTTGATGACAATGAGTTTGACTTCTTCAAACATCACATTTCTGAGACTGTATTGGAGTAAAAAGCCTTATCTTTGCCCCTCAGAGCCAGTGGTGTATTTGACCAACCAATTCTCCTTCACAATGAGTTATGAGCAGCCTAGAACTTATTCCATTGCAATAACAGAATTTCCTAATGAACACTTAACATATCACTTTCCCCTAAAATATTGGATCAGAATGTTCAACGACAAAAAAAAGACCCAAACAAAAAAATTAAAACAGGAAATCTTTTCATGTAAGTTAGGCAAAAATCAAAACATAGATATTTAATTAGCTCATTTCCCAAGATTAAAAAAAAAGTTTTGTAAGTGTGCCTTTTTACCAAAGAAACATCTATTCATGTTATGAATTTTTGTTTTGTTTTTGTAAAATGAGACTCACCTCAAAGACTTGAAGATAACTGAGTGGCCATTCAGCATGGAGACAGCAAAGTCCACATGGAAGAAGCACACCAGCAAGTGTGATCAAGCGGGGCCAAAGGAAGCAGGTATCGAGCATCAAAGAACAGGAATCACTTCATTACGAGTGAGGGGAGGAGCGGGGTGGGGACCTAAGGCCCACTGGTGGGTAGTTGGTCACCCCTTTACAGGGGAGTCACGAGGAGGAGACAGACTAGTCAAGGTACAGCTGGGCAGTGATGATGCATACAAGTTTCCTCTAGTTCCTGAGGTCTTCCTCTCCCCCCAACCATCATAGTCCCAACTCTACCTTGCAAATCCGGATGTACTGGAGAAGGTACACTAGTGGAGAAGGGGGCTGGAGATATGGGGAAATTGGGATGGATGAACCCCTCGGACCAGTGGTTAGATTGGAACTACTGGAGGGGTGGAGAGAAGGTAGGGTAGAGAGACAGAACATGCAAGGATATACATGTGACCTGTCTGGAGGACGGGCATGGGGGAGTGAGTTGAGGGAGGTGTCGGGCAGGGTAAGATACAACAGAATAATGATAATTTATAGAGTATTGAGGGTTGATGGGGGAGTGAGAGCAGAGGAACAGGGGAGGGGTTGGAGGAACCGACACCAGGGGCTGGGGGAAAGGACAGATGTTTAGAGAATGATGAAGACAGTGGACGTGCAAGGGTATTTGCCACAGTATGTTTATTTAATAATTGGATAAACAATGTATGAGCCTCTAATAAAATGATTTTTAATTAAAAAAATGAGACTCACATTTCAGAAGCTTAATATCTTAAAAGATTCCTAACTCATCTAAACTAAGCTGCTAATGCTTCATTTCTATTTTGAAAATATATTAAATAAGCTACAAACTTGCATTTTAAAAGAAAATATGAATAGTAACTACCAATTACCTAGAGCACATAATTCATTTAGTTTTTTTCAATATTTGAACACTGATACTGGGTCTATATACAGACACGCAATTTGTATGAATAACTGCCACCTAGTGGATATTTTAAGCAAATATAGCTTCATGCATAATAGTCTGAAGAACAAGATGCTTCTGAATCCCTTGTAATCTGTCTAAACAAATTAAATTCTAAATGACAATCTCATTACCCCAAAAAAGTAATCTGAACACAAATTGATTCTGGTTTGAAAGGTTTAAAAGCTTAAAATTTGAACCTCAAATAATTTGGGTGCCATAAATGCTTATACATTTGACAACTAGTTCAATGCTAGCAATTCGTTCAAAATAAATTGATTTACAAGAAAAAGTGTATCAATATCTTCATGTGTATAGTACTTTGTTTATAAAATTAGCATAATATTAATGGATATCTCATAAAACTGTTGAGAGAAGGATTAATATCAAATATACTATATAATAATATGTACATATTATGTTACATATAAATATATTACATACATAAAATAAAATAAAATAGGCAATCAGCATGTCCTAGTTAGTTGCCACAAGTATTATTATCAAGTCAATGATTTTCAACTCATGAGTCAAGCTGACTCTAGAATTTTATAAGTTTTAAATTAGATAGATTTCAGAATCCAAATCCAGGTATTCTAGGGGTCTGGGAGCTCATCCCCCACCCTTGCTTCTCCTACAGCTTTACTTTAAAAAAACTAAACAGCTTTATTGGTATATAATTCACATATCACACAATTCAGTAGTTCAATCATATTAAAAAGAGTTGTATATTCATCACATCAATCAGCTTTAGAAACGTCCTTCTTTCTCATACTCACTGTTATGAGCTCCCTATTTCCCTTCAACCTCCCTCGCCATACCACCAAGAAACCCTTAATCTGGTTACTGTCTCTATAGATTTACCTATCCTGGATTTCATATGCAGAAAGCATACCCCCCTCAAAAATAAAAACCATACAATAGCAAAATGAAACAGAGAAAAATCTCAATTTAAAAAAATAGAAAATATTAGAAACTAGAATAAATTTAAGATGGTCAAAGAGAGATCAAATGATAAGGTATTACATTTTAAGCTAAGTGTGTCCACAATAATCCACTTGCCAATACACTCTGCATGATAGCAAGACCATTTACATCCTGGTGTATGGTCAGAGGGGATTCATTGTGCTTGATGCCCAAGGAGAACTCATGAAAATTAAATCCATCTGTCACTTACTTATAAATTGTATGCTTTACAGGTAGGCGTTTCTATGAAGACCAGGTTATATAATAGTTAAGTACTTGACAACTAATGGAAGGTTGGCAGTCTGAACCCACCAAAGGCTCCTTAAGAAAAATACTTGGTCACCAGTAATATAAAGATTGCAGCATAAGAAACTGCATATGACAAAGCTACTCTGTCACAAGGGATCACTATGAATTCAAACCAACTTAACCACACTTAGCAGTCACAAGTGCAATTGTAATAGATGATATGATGGGAGGGTCTCTACATTCTTTGTGAATCAAACACCAAATATTTTTAAGTGTTTGGCAAATTTTGATATTGCCACAGAGAAATCATCAAATGAGACATTCAAAAGTTGAAAATCAACATTGCCCAAGAGGCAGTGTTACCTCCTCCTTCTCATGTTTATTATTTTAAAACACAGTGATGGATTTTGATTCCAAATCTTGGTTAACAATTATAAGGACAATAGTATAGAATTATTTCTAAAGCAAACAAACCAGATTAAACCCAAACTGGAGGTTGTCTGGACTTATTTATGAATTCACTTTAAAAATCGTAAACACCTTTGCTGAATCAGTTCCCCCAGTCCTTATAAAATGGAAAAAGATGTGTGTTACACAGTTTGAACATCTTAAGTCAGTGAATTTGGACCACATTCACTACTATGGTCTGTGATGAATGAACTCATGGTTAATAATTTGTCATCATCTTGGCAAGATCCTTTGCATAATAAGACTACCAACTCACTGCATTTACACAAAATTGATTTGTTAATCAGAAAAAGAAGAGTGAGTTGGGATTTGCTACTACTTCAGGAAGCATCTGAAATTACTCTGTGCTTTAATGAAGAAATATGCATTATGTAAATCTATTTGCCTGCGTAGTCTACCCTCTTCAACAATTTATTTTTATAAACTGTTCAAAACTTTTGCAGGCATGTGTTAGTCTGGATAGACTAGTGAAACAAATTCAAGGAGACACTCATATGTATAAAAGGGAAAGGTTTATACACAAGAGGACTTAACATTGAGAAAACACCCAGCCCAATCCAGTCCAAAGGCATAAATCCAATATCAGCCCATATGTCCAATACCAAAGTGTAAAAACCTTTTCAGACTCATAAAACACATGCAAAGATGCCAAATGCAGAACAATCACAAACCATTGGATAGAAAGTTTTTGGATCCAGTGGTGGTAGATGCAGCTCAGCACTGGAAGCAGCCCCCATGTGGCTTCTCTAGGTCCAGGTGTCTGGCTCGATCAGGGTAGGTCCATGTAAATTCTCCTCAGGGATGTCTCACAAAGAGCCAACATTGTCAGTCAAGTGTCTCCAAGTAAGTAAGCAGAGATAGATAGTGTCTCCTGCCTCTAAGAAGAAATTACCATATGTGGTAGGTAGATTTGTTTGCCAACAAGACCAATGGAGATAGGTGTGTTTGTTGTGACAACATGGCTAATGAACACATGTGATATTAATTGAAGGACAGAGATGATTCTCCAGGCCTCGCCTTTCTCTCTTGATCTTGAATCTTCAGACCAGCTGGCTACTGTACTTGTTCCATGCCTAGATTTGCAAGCTACACTACCCATGCGACACCTAATCTGTGGACTGTTGAGTTCCTTCAAGACCTGCTTCACCATGCTACTGGAATATACATCTTTTGAGCTGGGGACTATTGAACCCTATCATCCGACTGACTGTTGGTGACCTGCCTTGCTATTTGCTGCCTGTGGCCAGATAGTCTGAATTGCTCTACAGAAGACTACCTGATGGCCCTCAAGACTCAAAGGACTGCCAGTGTGTTAGCTGTCTCATGCAAGTGAGTTGCACTGAGCCATTCATACTGCTTTATAGATTAGCTAACTGTTAATTACTTATGTTGGATATGTTTCTATCTATGTAAATATGTAGAAAATTATTAGTGTCCTAGTTTTTTTTCTCTAGAGAACCCTGTCTAACACACCACATTTTCCAGAATTCTCAGGAGGTCAGGCCCACACAGAGGTCTCATTGGCTATCTCCAGATTGACAGACTAGACTCCACCCCTACACTCTGAATCCTCAAATTGACACTAGATTAGGTGATTGCCACAAGACAGAAGTCCCAACAACAGGAAGACAACATAAAATCCAGCCTTCAAAACAGACATATGTGCTTAAAATCAGCCTTGGTAACCATACTATCCTACTCTACTCTGAACCTCGAATCATGGATTGCTTTCTGATAAGTAACTAAAAACTCTGTAGACTTCTAGAATAATCATTCTGCCTAATGACTAGTTTTAGTGAAGTAGTAAAAAATAGACAAAAAGTCCAGAATCAGGTAGACTGATGGCAATAGTTGAGAGTTAGGGGAAAAATTCTAACAAAAAATGTAACCGATGACCAGGAATCAGTGGTAACCTAATTACATTATGTAACAGAAATGCAGGTCATGGTTGCATAGCCATGAACAAACCAAAAGGAAATGAAAATACATTCAGAGTCTTATGTGTTTGTGAAAGCTAAAACCAATGCAGCTAAATAAATATCATCAGGTATGGACTCTGAAGGGAAATGGTCCATCACTTTTTGTTTTGTTTTGTTTTTTTATTTTATTTATTTTTTTTTTGGTCCATCACTTTTAATACAGGAATGCAATTATGTGAACAAAGGGGCAGAAAACAGAAGAAATGCACACCTCTTCCCATTAAAGTGAGAAACAGAACTCGAAGTACCTCTTCCTCCTAGATTGTAAGCTGTGGTGAAAGTAGTTTGTTTAAATGATCCTGCTATCCATAATCTTTGCACACCTACCCAGGGATTGAATCAAGGTGTGAAAATAAAGTGCTAAGGATTACCCTTCATGGTCCCTAGCAAACTCCATAATCACAAGTATTGTCTCTGTTCTGGGTGGCCATTCAGTAGGTTACCAAGCACAGCAAAGGAGCAGAATGCCATGGGCAGGAAAGTGGTGTCAGAACAAAGGAAGATGAGTATGGAAGCATGCTTGACCTCTCTCTGTGGTAGTAGACCTTGGCCTGGTGAACAATTTGATTCTCCTCCTCTGTGCTGAAGGTGTGCATGGTCCCCACATAATTTCTTCATTAGAAAACACTGTGATCAGACAGGATTTGTACCACTTCCTGTGGTTAACGCAAACCAGTGAAAACATGCCTCCTATTGTCCCAATATTACCTTGGTGTTAGGTGGGTGCAATTCACAGTGACATTATGTTTAGCAAATGAAAACATTACCTTTCTTCCTCCATGTTCACAACAATTGCTATATGCTTCAGTCCATTGTTGTAGCCACAGTGTCAGTCAGAAGTGAAGTGGTAGTTTGAAGTGCTGTCCCAGTGTAGACAAAATAATAGCATGGGGTGCACGTTAAGTGCCACAGAACAACTCAACTAAATGCAATGATTTAATCTTAAGAATGCCTGTTTAGGCATCCCAGATATTTACAATAACCCTGATACCCGAAACTATATCTCAGAGATTTATTCTTTGAAAGCTTTCTGAAAACATATACATATTCACTGGATTCAACTTGTTCATATATTTGTCTTCACCTGTTTTTAACCCCTCATGCCACTTGGCCAAAAGAATCCCCAAGAGGAGAAAATAGAACAGGGAGGATGATAGGGTCCTGGTTTGGTGAGCTTAGAGAACTGCACAGCCACTGAGGAATCAAGGTAGTGCTTTGAGAACCCCTGAGAATTGGCCTCTGGGAATGAAGATCCTGGGTTGAAAGATTTTATCCCTCACATTAATTATTGATCACAGAATTTTAAATATAAATTAGGACCCAAGAAGTGTTTCTGGAAAGAACTAATAATACTAGTGACTACTGACTTCATTCTGAGTCCTGTGGACCTCACGGAGGCAGAGGAGCCCTGCCCAGGACCTTTAGAGCAGTTATCTGCTGGAAGCAGTACCCGAGGCCTGTCTCTCTGATCATCAGCTCTTTAGCTAGCAGTTGAGCCCTTAACTACTTTGCTACACAATAACTTATCATCATAGTTATGGATTATTACAAAAGATGAAAAATATTTCAATATCCACTATGGTCAGTCATTATTTGAGGTATGTTTTGCATTTTAGTATTTCAAATGACCCTGTAAGTATGATGATGCAGAAAATTAGGTTGCTTGCCCAAATTCTCACAGCTAAAAGTAGAAGTAGGAAGTCAGGCTGCAGATGCCTGG